>CM053602.1:59345931-59360970 GCA_028646575.1 Pseudocheirus occidentalis | reverse complement strand
CAAATTCGACTTTTTAAGGCATTCTTCTCTTCATTGGCTTTCTGGGCCTTCTTTGCCATGTGAGCTAATTTGCCCTTTAAGGTATTGTTTTCTTCAGCCATGTTGTTGACTTTCTTTTCATGACTTTCTCGCATCATTCTCATTTCTCTTTCCAATTTTTCCTCCACTTCTCTTATTTGGTTTTCAAAGTCCTTTTTCAGTTGATGTATAGCTAGTAGGCATTCTTCCAGTGTCTTGGAAGCATTTGGTGAGGGAGTTCTGACTCAGTTGTCTTCCTCCTGCTCCATGCTTTGGAATTTTTTGTCCATAAGAAAGGATTCTAGAGTTTTACTGCTGTTCCTAGCCTGCTTCCTTTTTCTCATGTTGGCCAGTCTATTAACTGCTTTGTTTTTTAGCTCTGTGGAACTCTGCCCCCTGGAGGGGGAAAGCTCTGTCCCAAACTGCTGGGGCTATCACAGTTGCCGGAGCTCTTAGTATGGTGCTGCAGCCCCCCCCAGGTTTGGCTCACTGAAAGCACACCCCAGGACCACCACTCAAGACCATGATCCAGATCCAGGCCGCTCAACGCAAGAGCCCGTGGCCCTGATGTATTGCGTCAGCCACCCTGCTATCTGCAGGCCGAGGGCTCTGAAGCAGCCCAGTGGAAGCCGCTGCTGCTCCGTTCCTGCTGCTACAGCCACCTCTGTATCAATAATGAGACATTCACAACACCCATGATGCTTATGAATATGCTGGTATAGTTTTGGATAACAAAATGTAGCAAACTCTCCACATGGAAGGCAGAACCAAGGTCTTTATTCAGGAACCATAACACTGAGTCCCAAAACCAGAAGGACAAGTCCCAAAACCAGAAAGCCAAAGTCATTATAGTGGTCACAAAGTTGATACAGATAGTTAATGCAGTGGACACCCACGTTCCCAAGCCTTCACAAATAGAACAGGATCCCTCAAGCAAGGATCTCTCTCAGACTCATGACAGTTTCTCAGCCTGGTCTTTGGAAGTTCTCAGTAGAAGCTGTAAAAGGAGGATCTCAGGAAAAGATGCAATCTCCAGGTGGTGACTGAGAAAAAGAGCTCAAGGTCCTCCTGGTTCTCTCCTTACATACAGTGTAGCTCCTCCCTGTTCAGCCCCTTCCTGTTAAGGTGTGAACTACTCCCAAGTAGCTCCTCCCTGTTTAGCCCCTTCCTGTTAAGGTGTGAACTACTCCCAAGGAGTTAACTGGAAGTATGTAGCTAAGCCTTTACAGGTGCTAAGTGCCTTTACTAGGTGCCAATATAAAGGGGTATGGAAGATCTTCTGATTTCATTAACATTACAGCCTCCCGCTGCTTCCTTGCCCTGGGAGCAGTTTGGATGCACCCGCTCTTCTCCTCCCCTGTTAGCAAAATCCACTGACCTTTCTCTTAACCTTTTTGTCTTCTGGCCTGATAAATGTGGTAACTGTGCCTTCAGTGCAGCCGATCTGCTCTCCTATAGACGCGGCTCCCCACCCGATGCCCCAGGGCCTGAGCTGGCTCGGTTTCGACTGCGGCTCCCAGACTTCTGAGAAGAGCCCCACCTGCTGAGCTTCCTGTAGGAATAGATATGCTTTCTGTCTTTTGGAGCATTTTGGAGCTTGAAAATCTGTTTAGACTCCCATTTTATGAGTTTTTAGCATGTTTGTGTGGGAGCTGTGGTGCTTTGCTGCTTCTACGCCACCATCTTGGCTCTGCCCCCCACAGACTCACAATTTAAAGAGAGGGGCTCTGGCTTAGAAGCCATATTAAATCATTACCTGCTCTGTTGTCCCAAACCCATATTCCAGGTTACTACACACCACCTGATTTGTGTCCCACCATTAAGCCCCTTTTCTATTTCTGTCTTTGTCCTTGTTTTATATTTTTTCATAACTTGAAACTACTTGAGGCATATCTGGACATATTGCTAAAGGCATTCCCTGACTCTGTCTCCCTTAATCAGCATTTCATATTTTCTCCTTGAATCATTATAGCATACCAGGCTCATTATGGTGCAAGGATCTTATCTAGGTACCATCCTGTCCTGCCCCACTGACCAATCAGGGACCCTACCTCCTTCATCCAGAACATGACCCTAGCCTGCTCTGGGGAATTCCAGTCCCCCTTATCCCATGACCCTCCTCCACCCAGTTCTAGGCAAGACCCCCACTTCACCCTTGTACCCTTGCACCATATTCCCCTGAGTCATACATTCTAACCAATGGCTTTTCTTTGCTTCTATACCTCATAGCTTCTGTTAGCTCCACTCCATAATTAGGAATTTGTGGTTTTAGCCTTTATAACCAAGATCCGTATTCCAAAAATCACTACCAATTTGAGTACTGAACACTAGCTTGATCCACATCTAAATTTACCTTGAACCCAGGTCTTGGCTTGCTCTTATTTTCTGCACGACACTCTAGAGATTTTTCCAGTACCATCCTCCTCTCAAATCCAGAGGAAGTGTCACAGGAGGAGCTCAATAATCCTTAATGTTCTCCTTCAGAACCCCTTCTACACCAGGCTCCACATTCCCAGGAGGGATGCACAAGGTGACCTCTGAATTCCTTCCTGAGGCCAACATTGGGATACCTTCATGATGCAGAGACTTTGCCATCACGGCCACCCCTTCAGTAAGAAGCAGACATGTATTGTTGTCAGCTATTTTTAAAGAAATGTGAAGGAGGAAAGTGGTATTGAAAGTGTGCTGCCTTCTACCTTGGAAGAGCTCTGGCTTAGTAACCTCTAAATTTGTAGAAACTCTACCCAGGGTATGTCTTACACTCTTACCAACCATGTACAGGGTGACAGATGCTGATGAGGCCCAAACATTAAGCCCAAAAAGAAAAGAGAACCAAGGAAGGAACTGGGCAGGAAGCCAGGTATGCTTTCTCCAAACCCCAAACCAGAAGCCTATTCCTACTATGTCACTGTCAATGAGTGGAATTAACAGGTCAGTGCTAGGGGTATTTGGGGATGAGGGAGCAGACATTTTATGTGGCTGTCAAACCATCCTTGATGAAAAAATTTCCTATCTGCCCACCTCATGTATTATCCTTATGGACAAGTGTCACAGTTTCCTGTGTCAAGATCCCTCCTGTGTCAAAGTGTTTAATTGCTCAGAAAATTGATACTTTATCAGTTTTCTCTGCTACCAAACAGGCTATGGGAATGAATACAGCAGTTCAGAGAAGAGATAGGTACTCTTTAGTGATGTAGGAGTCCAAGAGCTCTGCATTTTGGCATCTTGTGGGGGATGGGCTGCACTGAGCCATCCCCCCATGAAGCCTCTCCTCCAGACCGATGGCATACTTGTTAAAATGACTTCTCAAAGATAGAAGTCAGACGCATGAACTCCTTCAGGCACTTAAGTAATATCTTCACATAAGTCTTTCCAGGCTTTTCTGAAGTACACCTACTCATAATTTATTAAGGAAAAATATAATTCCTTTACAATCATGTACCACAATTTGTTCAGCCATTCCCCAGTTAATGGGAATCCCCTCAGCTTCCAATTCTTTGCAACCACAAAGAGTGTCTATAAATATTTCTATACATGTGGATCTCTTTCCTATTTGTATGATCTCTTAGGGATACAGATACGGAAGTGGCATTGCGGGGTGAAAGGATATAGCCCTTAGGGCATAATTCCAAATTACTCTCCAGAATGGTTGGATCAGTTCACAACTTCACCAACAATGTGTTAGTGTTCCAATTTCCACACATCTCCTCCAGCCTTTATAATTTGTCTGTTTTATCATAGCACCCAATCTGACAGATGTGATGTGTTATCTAAGTGTTATTTAGCTCTGCATTTCACTATCTTTAATTTATTCCTCTAAAAACTGCCCGACCATGTATCCTTTGAGTAATGACTTGTATTCTTATCAATTTGGCTGAGTTCTCTATATATTTTATTTTATTTTCAATTTGAATTAATTAATTTATTTTCTTGTTTACATAACTCATTTCCAGGAGATTTTGAACTACAAATTTTCTCCCCATCTTTCCTCTACCCACTATCCCAAAACAGCAATTCTACTGTAAAGCACCTCCCCCAATCTGCTCTCTCCTATGACCTCCCACATTGCCTCTCTGACTTTCTGGTAGGGCAGGATGGGTTTCCCTACACCAGTGCCCATATATGTTAATTCCCAGTTGCATGTACTTAGTAATAATGATAATAACAATAATAGCAACAACAACAGCAACAACAATATATATACAAATATATCTCTATGTATTTTAGAAATACAGCCTTTATCAGACACATTGATCGTAAAAATTGTTTCCCAAATTTCTGCTTCTCTCCCCTCTTGATTGTATTGGCTTTGTTTGTGCAAAACCTTTTCAATTTAATGAGATCAAAATGACCTATTTTGCATTTCTTAATGTTCTCTATCTCTTGTTTGATCATAAATCATTTCATTATTCATAAATCTGACAGGCAAACTCTTCCTTGCTCTCCCAGGGTGCTCATAGTATCAGCCTTCATATCTAAATCATGTATCCATTTTGGCTTAATTTTGGTATATGGTGTAAGATACTGGTCTATGTCTGATGTCTGTTGTATTATTTTCCAGTTTTTTCAGAAATTTTTGCTAAATAGTGTGTTCTTATTTCAGAAACTGAAGTCTGTTTTTTTCATCAAACAGTAGATTACTTTAGTTATTGAGTACTGTGTTTTGCATACTTAATCTGCAATAGAACTATTTTGCCAATGCTGAAGTAAAGAAAAAGTAATGTAGTAAAATAAAAGATCTCAACAAAGCAAAAAACAACAGCATTTATTTATTTTTTAATAAATTAATTAATTAATTTTCTTATTTACCTCATTCATTTACACAAGATTTTGAGGTAAAAATTTTCTCCCCATCTTTTTCCTACCCAACACCTCAAAACAGCCATCCCATTGTATAACCCCTCCCCCAATCTGCTCTTTCCCTATGTCCTCCCCCATTGCCCCTCTGACTTTCCCATAGGGCAGGATGGATCTCCCTACCACGGGGCCTGTATATCTTAATTGCCAGGTGAATGTAGTTAATAATAATAATAACAACAATAATAATAATAAATAAGCACATATATTTTTAACATTTGACTATAGAACTTTAAATTCTAGATTCTTTCCCTTCCTCCTTCATCACCAACCCCCACTGGAAGGACAAGCAACTAAATACAAGCTGTACATGTGTAATTATGAAGGACATCTCCAAAGTGGTCATACTGTGAGAGACTGATTATATGTCGCTCCTTCCTATCCTGCCCCACCCCTTTCTATTCTCTACTCTTTCCTTGTCCCTGTCCCTTTAGCAAACTGTGTATGTCCAGCAGCCCTCCACCCCACTCTGCCCTCCCATCCATCATCCCATCTCTCATTCCCATTCCCCCTAATCTGCTGTGTGGCCAGATACCCAGGTTAGAGTTTATGTCATTCCTTCTCTAAACCAAATTCAATGAGAGTAAAGTAGACCCTTTCCCATTTGCCTTCCTGTTCTTCCCCTCCATTGTAACAATTATCACTTGCCTCTTCCACATGAGACAATTAACCCCATTCTGCCTCTCTCAGTCTCCTCTCATTCTAATCAGTTTGTACCAGAAGTTGGAATTGTCCAGATTGTCCTTACTCTCAGAAACTCTTCCTATCCCCTCTGACATATCTGCTAATTAACTAGGAATTTGTATTTTTTAAAAATTTTATTAAGAGAAAAAGAAAGAAAAATGAAAAAAAGTGAAGAAAAAGGGAAAAGGAAGGCAGGAAGGCAGGTGTAGGATGCCACCTGAGTACCACCCTCAGGTGTGAGTGGAGATGAGAGAGAGAGAGAGAGAGAGAGAGAGAGAGAGAGAGAGAGAGAGAGAGAGAGAGAGAGAGAGAGAGAGAGAGAGAACCCAGACAATGTTGGTAGTTCTAGGAAGAACCAAGAACTCCATTCAGTTATGCTCAGAACAAGGTTTTTAAAGATCCAAAGGACAAAGATTCAAGTTTCCTCATAATTAGACTTAGTTTTTCACATCCTGGGATATTATTATTACAGATATCTACTACATTCTGGAAGTAACCACAGATGCAATCAAACTTTCTGATTTCTAGGCTCCAAGAGTCTGGAGCAGCCCATCAGATCTTCAGGAAGTCAATCAACATTAACAAAGAATGCAAATCAGAGCAGACCTACAAACATCTAGGTCTTTGTAAATTATTGTCTTGAATCTGCTATACCTTGTGACCTAAACAGGAAAGGCTTGTTTTTTTTAAGTATCTGAAGCTTTGAGAATTCTAGGCACAAAAAATCTTTGGAAATCCGACAAGTCTTTGAAAGTCAGTTAACATTTTAAAGGCATAGACAAAGATGATGGGAATGAGAGCAAGTTTCAAAGCGTCTAGGTTTGTTTAACACAAATCTATGTCAAAACCACTTGTCCAAGGCATCTGCATGTGAGCTGACCCCCAAGATCAAATGTTTTGGCTTGCTTGAGGCAGGCAAGCAAGCAGATAAAAAGGAAGGAAGGAAAGGAGGAAGGAAGGAAGGAAGGGAGGGAGCGAGGGTGGGAGGAAGGGAGAGAGGAAGGGAGGGAGGGAGGAAGGAAGGAAGGAAAAAGAAAAAAAGAAAGAAAGGAAGGAAGAAAGAAAGAAAGAAAGAAGAAAGGAAGAAAGAAAGAAAGAAAAAGAGAGAAAGACAGAAAAGTATAGATCTTTTGATAACAGATAGTAAACATAGGACCCTACATTTCTGATTATGAGGTGACTTTCTGATATTAGTGCTTAAGGAAAAATGTGCAGACCATTAGAGTTACTAGAGACAAATTTACTGGTGTGAGAAGAAGGGAACTAGAAGTAGCAGCTACCTTGGAAAAAGAAAAAAATACCAATCTGAGCAGATTTTTTCCAATCTGTTTGCATCTCCTACAGCAGTGGTTCTCAGTCTTCCTAATGCCGAGACACTTTAATACAGTTCTTCATGTTGTGGTGACCCACAACCAAAAAATTATTTTGTTGCTACTTCATAACTGTAATTTTGCCACTGTTACGAATCATAATCCAAATAAATGATATGGAGGATGTATTTTCATTGTTGCAAATTGAACATAACCCACAGGTTGAGCACCACTGTCCTAGAGTGAGGCTTAAGCCAAACCATGTATTACTTGAGTAGTCAGACTTTTTGGAGACCATGGATTTAGATTTCCTAATTTATCAGTCTCTAAATGTAGGAGTGAGACATTCACCAAGTTAAAGGGAAAAGTTGGGGGATGAAAATGTGAACACATGGTACCTTTCTCAGTCATCATTTTAGAATTTGCTTTTTAAAGATTCTTAGAAATATTGAGGCAACCATTATTTCTAAATGGACTTATAAATTATAATACCAGAATAAAATTATTATCCAAAACGATGACATATGACCAACCCAGTTTTTCATCTCAGTTATTTTAAGTACTTCATGTAAGACTAACATACCAAGAGAAATCAGGAGGCTGTTTCTTTTTCACTGAACAGAAGAAGCACTAGGAAACCTGTTCTAAGCTCCACTTCCTCTGCAATTTACAGATATATTTGAAATATCAGAAGTAAGTACCATTTTTTAGAGATTTCCTCATTAGTCTATTAAATATTCATTGATATATACGACAGTACAACATATTCAGAGTGTTGTGCCAGAAGATATCCAGAGGGTTAGTCTCTTTCTACATAATGCCAAATATTCGCAAGAGAGGTAGGAGAAATAGCAGTCTTCCATTTCTTTTGTCTAAGCAATGGCAGGCATCTAAATATTTAAAGTTATCCCCAGTGTTTGATAATTATTTCCAATATTTGGAGAGATTTTGTTAAAGAGCTTTTATTTAAACAAAATATCAGTAGAACAGTTTGGATTTTTATTATTTTCACTTAGATAATTTGATATTATATCAGGTATATTTTAAATCTCTCTGTGGGGGATGTTGTACTTTGGGGAAAAAGAAAGTCCTTCAAGAGTTATTAGTTACATTTTTTTGTTTAAGAAGTAGCACAGAATAATGTGTATTGTTTTTGGAGTCACTCCTTTTGTTGTTGATGTTTAGTCATTTCAGACTTTGTCAACTCATTTCTGGTTTTCTTGGCAAAGATGATGAAGTGGTGTGGCATTTCCTACTTCACCTTATTTTACAGATTGGGAATCTGAGGTAAATAGAATTCATTGACTTGCCTGGGGCCACCCAGTTGGTAAGTATCTAATTTCAAATCCTCTTGTCTCCAGACCCAGAGCTCGATCCATTATGCTACGTAGTTGCCCTTATTTTCAATCAATCTGAGCCTAAATCTTGACTGATACTTAGAGCCACTGTCTTTCTAGGAATGTCATTTAACCTCTCTGACCCTGAAATAAGTCCCTAGGACTCATTTTAGAACAGTAAAATTTGAGTAAGGTCCTTGGGCTCAAATTCTTATTTATATAATTTTTAAAGTTTAAACAGCATTTTATTTTCTCCCAAATACGTATTAAGAAATTTTTTAGCATTCATTGTTACAAAATTTTGAGTTACAAGTTTTCCTTCCTCCCTTCCCTCCCCTTTTCTGAAAATGGTAGACAGTTTGAGAACAGTTTATAAACATCCTATCATGTAAAACATTTCCATTTTCACCATGGTTGTGGAAAAAGAAACAGATCAAAAGGAAATAAAATCATGAAAGAATAAAGAAAATAATACTTTGATCTGTATTTTGAGTCTAATTTTTTCTTTTTTTTCTCTTTTTCTTTGCTTTTTTGAAGCGGGAAGCCTGGACAATTGTGGTTGTGACTTGTCCAAGTTCCATGGATAGTAAATATTAAGCGCCTGAGACAGATTTGAAGTCAGGTCCTCTGAACCTCAAGGCTGGTGCTCTATTTACTGTGCTACCTAGCCACCTCTCTATTAAGTCTTTATCTGGATATGGATAGCATTTTCCTTCATGAGGCTTTTGTGCTTGCCTTAGGTCATTGTGTTGCTGAGAAGAACTGAGTCATTCATAGTCATAACATGATATTGCTGATGCCGTGTACAACGTTCTCCTGGTTCTGCTAATTTCTTTTTGCATCAGCGTACACATCTTTCCAGGTTTTTATGAAATCTGCCTGTTTGTAGTTTCTTTTTCTAAAATATTTATTTTTACTTTTCACTTCCATAAGATTTGGAGCTCTAAATTTTCTCCCCCCATTGTCCCCTCCACTGTCCCCAAGATGGCCTGCAATCTGATACAGGCTCTACATATACATTCATATTAAACATATTTTCACGTCAGTAATGCTGTAAAAAGAGTTAGAATCAATGGAAGGAACCACAAGAAAGAATAAACAAAATAAACGAGAGAGAGAGACACAGAGAGAGACAGAGACAGAGAGACAGAGACAGAGACAGAGAGACAGAGAGAGAGACAGAGAGAGAGAAAGCAATAGTATATTTAAATCTGAATTCAGACTCTGCAATTCTTTTTCTGCATGTACATAATATTTTCCATCATGAGTCATTTGGAGTTATATTCTATCCTTATGTTGCTCAAAAAAGCTAATTCTATCAAAATCATTCACTGCACAAAGCTGCTGTGACTGTGTAAAATGCTTTCTTGGCTGCTAACTTCAATTAAGCTCACTTCATATAATCCTTTAAATGTTTTTCTGCAGTCCATCTGCTCATTATTTATAACACAACAGTATTCCATTATATTTATATGCCCCAACCAGTTCAGTCATTTCCCAACTGTTGGGGAACCCTCCATTTCTAATTTTAATTGGTTACAGGCATTAGAGGAGCTTAAGAAGGATTTTGAAAACCAGATAAAAGAAGAGGATGAAAAATTGGGAAGGGTAATGAGAATGATACAAGAAAATCATGAAAACAGAGTCAACAACCTCACTGAAGAAAGTAACACCTTAAAAATAGACCAACTCAAATGGCAAAAGAGGTCCAAAAACCCAATGAGGAGAGGAATGCCTTAGAAAGCTGAATGTATCTGATGAAAAAAGAATGTCAAAAGCTCACTGAAGAGAATAATTCCTTCAATGTTAGATTTGAGCAAATGGAAGTAAATTGCTTCATGAGAAATCAAGATACTATTAAACAGATCCAAAAAAATGAAAAAAATGAAGTCAATGTGAGATGTCTCATTGAAAAAAACCACTAACCTGGAAAATAGATCCAGGAGAGACAATTTCAAAATTATTGGACTGCCTGAAAGCCATGATAAAAAAAGAACGTAGAAATCATCCTTCAAGAAATTCTCAAGTAAAAGTAGCCTGACGTCTTAGCACTAGAGGGCAAAATAAAAATGGAAAGAATTCACCAATCACCTCTTGAAAAAGATTCCCAGAAGAAATCTCCTAGGAATGTTAAAGTCAGCATCTGGAGTTCCCAGGTCCAGGAGAAAATATTACAAGCTGCCAAGAAGAAACAATTTGAACATTGTGGAAACACAATTAGGATAACCCAGAATCTAGCAGTTTTTACATGAATGGATAGAAGGTCCTAGAGTATGCTATTCCAGAGATCAAAGGAGCTAGGATTAAAACCAACAATCACAAAATTGACTATAATGTTCCAGGGTGAAATATGGTCATTTAATGAGGTGGATGACTTTTAAGCACTTTTTTTGCTCTTTTTTTGGCTTGAATTATCTTAAGTATTTTCTTGTTTACATCTTTCATTTCCATGAGATTTTGATTTATAAATGTTCTCCCCATATTTCCCCTACCCACAACCCCAAACAGTGATTCCACTATAAAGCCCCTCCGTCAATCTGCTCTCTCCAATGTCCTCTTCCATCACCCCTCTAGCTTTCTCTTAGGGCGGTATGGGTCTCCCTACCCCAGTGCCTGTATATCTTAATTCCCAGGTGCATGTACTTAACAATAATAATAATAATTGTATATATATATATGTATATGTACATATATATATGTATGTATGTATGTATATATTTTAACATTTAATTGCAGAACTTGAAAAGCAATTCCATAGAGGGTGTATATGTGTAATTATGCAGAACATCTCCACAGTGAACATATTGTAAGAGACTGATTGTATGTCCCTCCTTCCTATCCCGTCCCCCTTCCTATCCTATCCCCCCTTGTTCTATTCTCTACCCTGTCCCTTTTCCTTTACAGAATTGTGTGCTTACAGCAACCCTCCCCCAAATCCTGCCCTCCCCTCCATCATCCCACCTTTCATCCCTCTCCTCCCTACTGTCCTATGTGGGAAGATACCCAATTTAGAGTTTATGTCATTCCTTCCCTAAGCCAAATTCAAATAGAGTAAAGTTGACCCTTTCCCTTTTGCTTTCCTGTTCATCCCCTCCATTGTAACAGTTATCCATTGCCTCTTCTATATGGGATGATTAACCCCATTTTGTCTCTCCCTGTCTCCTCTCATTCTAATCCCCTCCCAACTCAGAATTTCACCTTTTAAAGTATGATCCCTTCTTATTCAATTGATCCTGTCCCCTCTATTAAGTCATATACACACATACTCAGATATGTATTCACATGCATATATACCCTCCTTCACACATACACACACACACACACACACACATATACACACACACATACATTTGTATTTCCTTCACATACCCTCATACTGAGAAAAGTTTCATTAGTTGCTATTTTCGTTTTTATATATTGGCATGTAAACAGTTCAACTTTGATGAGTTCCTTACGATTTCTTTCCCATGTTTACCCTCTCATGCTTCTTGTGTTTGAAGGTGAAATTTTTCTGTTCAGTTCTGGTTTTTTTTTTTCAGCAAGAATGCTTGAAAGTCATCCACCTCACTGAATGACGATATTTTCCCCTGGAACATTATACTCAGTTTTGCTGAGTAGGTGATTTTTGGTTTTAATCCTAGCTCCCTTGATCTCCGGAATATCATATTCCAGGCCCTTCGATTCCTCAATGTAGAAGCTGCCAGATCCTGGGTTATCCTAATTGTGTTTCCACAGTATTCAAACTGCTTTGTCTTGGCAGCCTGTAATACTTTCTCCTTTATCGGGGGACTCCAGGACCTGGAGACAACATTTCTAGGAGTTTTCTTTTGGGGATATTTTTCAAGAGGTGATGGGTGAATTCTTTCAAGTTCTATTTTGCCCTCTGGTTCTAAAATATCAGGGCAATATTCCTTAAGAATTTCTTGAAGGATGCTTTCTAAGTTCTTTTCTTGATCATGGCTTTTATGTAGTCCAACAATTTTTAAATTTTCTCTCCTGGATCTATTTTCCAGGTCAGTGGTTTTTCAAGGAGATATTTCACATTGCTTTCTGATTTTAATTTGTTTGTATCAGTTTAATAGTATCTTGGTTTCTCATAAAGTCATTTGCTTCCATATACTCCACTCTAATTTTGAAGGAATTATTTTCTTCAGAATACTTTTGAGATTCTTTTTTCATCTGGCAAACTCGACTTTTTAAGGCATTATTCTCCTCACTGGCTTTTTGGACCTCTTTTGCTTTTTGAGTTAATCTGTTTTTTAAGGTGTTATCCTCTTCAGTCAGGTTGTTGACTCTCTTTTCATGATTTTCTTGCATCATTCTCATTTGTCTTCCCAATTTTTCCTCTACTTCTCTCATTTGCTTTTCAAAGTCCTTTTTAAGCTAATCTATGGCTTGTATATAATCTTCATGTTTCTTGTAAGCATTTGGTGTTGGAGTTCTGATGGTGTTGGCTTTCTCCCATTCCATTTGTCCCCAAAAAAGAATTCTAGAGTTTGGTTACTGTTCTTACTTGGCTTCCTTTACCTACTCATTTTGCCAATAAATTATTTGTGTTTTTAGCTCTGTGGAATTCTGCTTCCAAGTGGGGGAGCTCTATCCCAAATTGCTGGAGTTTTTACAGCTGCTGGAGCTATTAGGAGGCTGCTGCTGCCCCTGCCACCTTTGGCTCACTGAAAATGCACCCCAGGACCACCACCCAAGATCATGATCTAGATCTAGGCTGCTCAACGCAAGGGCACTGGGCCTCTGAACAATTGCTTTGCCCCCCCACCCTCCACAGTCTGCAGGCCAGGAGCTCTGAAGCAACTAGGTGGAGGTGGCTGCTGCTTCTGACGCTATTGTTGCTTCCTTGCCCTGGGGGGCAGTTTGGCCAGAACACTTTTCTCCCCAAATTTAGCTAAATTCCACTTACCTTTCACTTAGCCCTTATTTCTTCTGGCTTGATAAATCTGGAAACTGCCACAGGTGCCGCTGATCCACTCTCCTGAAGACTCCAGCTGTGGTTCCTTCTGACTGCCCTGGGGCCAGACCGTGGTTTCAGTCTGGGCTGGTTTTGGCTCCCAGCCTGCTGTGTTGAGCAGTACCTGCCGAGCTTCCTTCAGCAAGAGATGTGTTTTCTGCATTTTTGCGAGTTTTGGAGCCCTAAAATTTGTTTAGAGTCATGTTTTATGGGTATTTGTGGTGTCTATATGGCAGCTGCACAATGTTGCTGCGTCTATGCCACCATTTTGGCTCCGCCCCCTCAAGCATTCTTGATGAAATAAAAGAGCTGAATAGAAAGTTTGACATTCAAATATAAGAAGCATGAGAAGGTAAACAGAGAAAAGAAATCATAAAGAACTTCTCAGAGTTAGACTATTTACATGCCTTTATGTTAAAATGATAATTTTAACCTATGAAACTTTACTCAGAAAGAGGATAGTTGAAGGGAACATAAATGTGTTTGTGTGTGTGAGTGTGTGTGTGTGCGTGTGTGTGTATACAGGGCACAGAATCAATTGAAGAGGAAGAGATGATATTTAACAGGTGAAATTGATAGATGGGAGAGGAATATAATGGGAGGAGACTAGTAAAGACAGAATGGGATTAATTATCTTATATAGAAGTGGCAAGGGATAATTGTTACAATGGAGGGGAAGAACAGGAAGGCTAAATGGAGTGAGTCAACCTTACTCTCATTGAATTTGGCTTAGGGAGGAAATGACATACACTCCAAATTGGGTATCTGGCCCTACAGAACAGTAGGGGAAAAGGGAATGGGAGGGGGGAAGATGGAGGGTACGGCAGTTTGGGGGAAGCGCATACTTTTGTAGAGGGACAAGGACAAAGTAGAGAACAGAACAAGTGGGGACCAAGATAGGATGGAGGGACATGTAGTCAGTCTTTCACAATATGTCTATTGTGGAGATGTTTTGCATAACTACAAATATAGGACTTGTATTGAATTGCTTGTCTTCGCAGTGGTAGTGGGGGGTTGGAGAAGCAGGGAAAGAATTTAGAATTAAAAATTTTGAAAATCAAATGCTTGGAAAAAGTGTATAATAATAATAATAATTACTATTATCACATATAGTAATATATAATAATTATAATATATTATTGTTATTATATACATGCAACTGGGAAATAAGATACACAGGAACTGGAGTAGGGAGATCCATCTTGCCCTAATGGAAAGTCAGAGGGGTGATGGGAGAGGATGTAGGAGAGAGCAGATTATAGGAGGGGGTATACAGTGGGATAGCTCTTTTGAGGTGGTCTGTGGGGGAAAGATAGGGGGAAATGTGTAACTCAAAATCATGTGGAAATTAATGATGTACATTAAAAATAAAGAAAAGTTAATTAGAAAACCTGATAGTTGCCAGTTGGTTTTACAGAACTGTTTCAATTTCCATTTCTCCAACCAGTAGTGATTTAGAGCACTTCTTCATATGCCTGTTGATGTATTTGATTTCTTCATCTGAAAACTGCGTATTCCTCTCACTTGACAATTTCTAAATTGGGGGAAAGTATTATATTTTCATAAATTCAATACATTTCTCTACATATTTGAGAAAAGAGGTCTTTATCAGAGACATTTGCTGTGAAGATAGTTTCCCAGCTTTCTGCTTTCCTTCTAATCTTGGTTGCATTAGTTTTGCTTGTATAAATGCTTTTCAACATAATGTGATCATAAATATTTATTCTATATTTCATAATGTACTCTATCTCTTGATGGTCAGGAATTTTTCCATTCCCCATGGATCTGATGGGCAGACTATTGTTGGCTTTTCTAACTTGATTGCTTCTTTGCCCATACTACCCTTTAGCAAGATTTTCCTTCCTTATCT
>CM053602.1:59313499-59345431 GCA_028646575.1 Pseudocheirus occidentalis | reverse complement strand
GGCAATAACATTTCTAGGAGTTTTCTTTTGGGGATCTTTTTGAAGAGGTGATTCTTTTTCCGTCTGGGAAATTCAACTTTTTAAGGCATTCTTCTCCTCATTGGCTTTCTGGGCTTCTTTTGCCATTCCAGTTAATCTGTTCTTTAAAGTGTTGTTTTCTTCAGTCAGGTTGTTGACTCTCTTTTCGTGATTTTCTCGCATCATTCTCATTTCTCTTCCCATTTCTTCCTCCACTTCTGTTATTTGGTTTTCAAAGTCCTTTTTCAGATGATGTGTACCTTCTAGGCATTCTTCAACTGTCTTGGAAGCATTTGGTGTGGGAGTTCTGAGTTCTGGGCTCTCTACCTCCCGTTCCATGCTTTGACCCTTTTTATCCACAAAAAAAAGGATTCTAGAGTTTTATTGGTGTTTTTATTTTGCCTCCTTTTTCTCATGTTGGCCAGTCAATTAATTGGTTTGTTTTTTAAGGACTGTGAAACTCTGCTTCTAGGCGGAGAAGCTCTATTCAAAATCGCTGGAGTTTTTCCAACTCCCGGAGCCATTAGGGCGTTTTGCAAGTCCCCCCAGCTTTGACTTTCTGAAAGTGCACCCCAGAACCACCACCCAAGTCCATGATTCGGATCCAGGCCACTCAATGCAAGAGCACTTGGCCCTGATCAATCGATTCAGCCCCCCTGAGGATTCCGCAGTCCAGGGGCTCTGAAGCTGCCTGGTGGGGGCCACCGCTGGTTCCAGCAGTTCCCTTCTCCCACTGCTTCCTTGCCGCAAGGGCAGATTGGCCGAACTGCTTTACCACCCCCAAATTAATTTTCAAAGTTTCACTTTCACTAACCATTAGAGGATTTTAAGATGCCCATTGGCAGGTGCTTTATATTTTCTTTGAAGTAGACTCAAGCTGCACTTTGGGAGGCTCCTCGTGGCCACCCTGGGGCCTTGCCTGGCCGGGGGCTGTGGTTTTATGCTGGCGTGGTCTCCTCTCCAGGTGAGAGCTGCGCCTCTCCCGTTCCTCACACCTTGGCAGATGTGGAGGTGCTGGAGGCTGTAGAACCTATGCAGACTGGATGCAGTGCCTGCTTAGCTCTGCTCTGCCCGGCTCCTTCCCATCGTCCCAGCCCTGGCCCCAGTTTTGCCTTCAGGGTGTTTCAGTCTCCACTCCATGGCCGCTGCGATGAGGGCCTGCTGCTGAGCTGCCTTCAGCGAGAGATGGGTTCTCTGTATTTTTGTGAGTCTGAGACTCCTAGACTTTATCTGGGCTCATAATTTAATGGGTGTTTAGGGTCGCGGTGTGGGAGCTGCATGACCTTGCTACTTCTATGCCGCCATCTTGGCTCCCACCTGTTTTTGTTTTTAGATAGCTCTTTGTTATGATATTTAAAAATGTCCTGCTGTGCCTATATATTGTAGGATATTTAGCAGAAAAGGGTGCCAAAATTTGTCAAATAATTTTTCTTTATTTATTGAGATAATAATTCAGTTTGTAGTGTTTTGATTTAATATGCTAATTACATTGATTGTTTTTCCGGATATTGGAGCATCTTTGTATCCATAGTATGAATCCTTGTTTGTGATTAAAATTAATTTCTCAGTTAATTTATTGGTTAAATCACTATAGTGTGCTTGCAGGCTATTGTTTAAATTATTTTGGTCCATTTAATTAACTATGTTGTTCTATAGCTTTTTAAAACTATAGTTCATCTTTCCACAGTTTCAGTATTAGGAGTATATGTGTTTCATAAAAGGATTTTGGTAGGGATATACTTTCTTGGTTTTGGATAATTCTTTGTGAAGCATTGTTGCTAATTGTTCTTTAAAAACTTGGTAGAATTCTCCTATGAATCCATTAGGTCCAGGCATTTTACTTTGGCACTTCCTTTATAGATAGACCTATTTTGTTTTCTGAAGTTGAGTTATTTGTAACCTCAGTCTTGCCTTTTGATAGTTTGGGCATTTCATATTCTTTAATTTATCCATCTAATTCTTTTGTGTTCTTAATTCTGTTATCATAGCACTGTGTATGATATGTTGTAATTATTGTATTTATTCTTCTAGTTTTGTTTTAATTTCAGCTTGCTCATCTGTAATTTTGTTGATTTCAATTGCCACTCTCATTTAAAAAAATCAGATCAATTAATAATTTATCAACTTTTTTTTGTCTTTTCTAAGAAACAACTTTAGGTTTGATTTATTGTTTATTTTTTCCTAGTTTATCTATTCTTCCTCTAATTTTTCAAAATAGTCTCTTCTGCTTATTTTAGCTTGGTTTATTTCCTGGAATAAAAATGTTTTACTTGCATATTCTGTTCTTTATCCTTCTCTACTTCTATTTTGTTAGTGGCTGTTTGTAGAGATATGAATCCACCTATCTGGACTACTTTAGCAGTATCCCAGAAATTTTGGTACATTGCTTCATCATCATCACGATTTTCTTTCATGTAAAAACAAATTGTTGTTATGATTTTCCTTTGAGAAATTCATATTTTTAGAGTTTCATTATTAAGTCTCCATTTGGATCTCAGTTTCTTCTTTGTAATCCGTGTATTAATGAACATTGTTACTGCATTATGGGTCTACTAGGATGGATTAAATATTTGTACCTTCTTACATGTGCCTGAAATATCCTTGTGGCTTACTGCTTGATTAATCTCTATGAAATTTTCTTGTGGTTCTAAGAAACTTATAAATGTTTTGACTATTCCATTCAGAAGATGCCAAAAAGCCTTTTGTTATATGAAACTGTGGACTGTATTACTATTATTATTTTAGTCTCATGCATGTCTATTTTTATTATGTAGTTGATTCTATAAGTGCACATTTCTTTCAAATACAAGCACGGAGTGTATCTTAATGAGAACGCTATCTTGTTGAGAACATTCGGTTTGAGTTATGGCTTTTACTTCATCTACTCTGGGAGCTCTTCATTTTTAAATATGTATTTACTATTTTATTTTTCCACAATTCCATATGAGAAACATTATTAACATTTCCTTTTTTTCCTTTGTAATCCTATGTATTTTTTTATTAATTGATTTGTTTATTTACTTTTAGTTTACAAGATTCAGTTCCACAATCCCTTGAGTTTCAAATTTTATCCCCTCCTTCCCCTCCCCCCTCACCATGGCAACATGCAATCAAGTATAGGATCTGCAAATACTTTCACATTAGACATTAGTCTGGTTGTATAGAAGGGTTGTAACCAATGGAATGAGCAATGGGAAAGAGGAACCAAAACCAAACATGGAAAAGAAAGAGCATGTAGTTTGCTTCAGTCTGCATTTAAACTCTGTTCTTTCTAGGTCTTTCTCTGAATGTAGACATCTCCTTCCATCCTGAGACTTGTAGAGTTGTCTTATAACCATGCATTGTTGAGAAGAGTCCAGTTTATCAAAGTGGCTCATCACACATATCATGTGTCTATGATTGTGTACAAATTTTTCCTGGTCCTGCTCTTCTCACTTACCATCAGTTTGTATAAGTCTCTCCAGGTAAATATGAATTCCATCTCCTCCCCAATAGCATTCCATTACATTCATATACCACAACTTGTTCAGCCATTCCCCAATTGATGGGCATCCCATGAATTTCCAGTTTTTTGCCACCACAAAGAGAGCTGTAATAAATATTTTTGTTCATATGGGTCTTCTTCCCACTTCTATGATCTCTTTGGGATACAACCTCAGAAGTGGTATTACTGGATCAAAGGGTATTTATAGCCCTTTGGGCATATTTCAGATTGCTTTCCAGAATGGTTGAATCAGTTCACAACTCCATCAACAATGCAATGCAATGCAAAGTGTTCCAGTTTTTCCACATCCTCTCCTGCACGTCATTTTCCTGTTTTGTCATCTTAGCTAATCTGACTGGTGAGATGTGGTACCTCAGAGTTGTTTTGATTTCCATTTCTCAAATCAGTAGTGATTTAGAACATTTTTTCATATGCTTATAGATATCTTTAATTTCTACCTCTGAAAATTGCCTGTTCATGTGCTTTGACCATTTGTCAGTTGGAGAATGACTTGTTTTCTTATGGATTTGACTTAATTCCCTGTATATTTTAGAAATGAGGTCTTTATCAGAGACATTGGTTGTAAAAATTCTTTCCCAGTTTCCCACTTCCCTCTTAATTTTTGTTACATTGGCTTTGTTTGTACAGAAACTTTTCAATTGAATGTAATCAAGATTATCCATTTTGCATTTTATAATGGTCTCCAACTCTTCTTTGGTCATAAAGTCTTCCCTACTCCATAAATCTGACAGGTAAACTATTCCTTTTGGGTGGAGGTGATATTAAAATACAAACAACTATTTACAAACAATATATATAATATGAATCAGGCATAATTATCAGTAAGAAATCAGTAGAATTAAGGAGGAAACAGAAATGCTTCTTGTTTAAGGTGATATTTTAGATGCTACTTGATGGAATCCAGGGAAGCCTGGAGGCAGAGATGAGGTGGCAGAGGATCACAGGCATGTAGGAATGGGAGTAGGCAAAGAGGACAAGGGCTTTAAGGTTTAAGACAGGAAAAGGGAGGAAGATTATTGAGATCTTTTCACATCAAAGGATTTTATATTTCATCCTGGAGATGACAGGTAGCTGCTGAAGCTTATTAAGAGTGTGTTTGGTGAGAGGGGGTCAAGGGAGATGACATGGGCAGCCCAGTACTTTAGGAAAATTACATTGTGGGCTCAGTGGAGAACGGACTGGAGTACACAGAGAATTTTTTAAAAAATATTTAATGTCTCCAACTTTCATTTCTTAGTTTTCTTTTTGTTTTAATATTTATTCATTTTACACTTACATACAAAATCAAAAAAGAAAAAAAAATATTTCCATGTACATAGCAGAACATGAGAGGATTCAATATAAAACCATAAATTTGCATTTCACAAAAACCTCTGTAATAAAACCTACACTTTCTTTTCAAACCAACCCATCTTTTCTGTTTCCTTCTGTTTTTCTTTTGTTCTCTTCTGTGCATTTTTATTCTTTTTTCTCCCTCCTTCACTCTATTCTTGCGCTAAAGAAGGCTATAATTAAACGTGAATATTCATATATACATATATCTACAAACATACACACACACATATAAGACCATATTATGTACAGGATCACAGTAGCTAGTCAAACAGTAAACAGCATGATCAGGTTTGTACAGCAGACCATAGAAGGGACCACTCCTCTATTACTTAATCCCTTGACATATCCTTCCTACCTTTTTAATTTCCATCATTTCTGTTATATAATTGCACCTTTACCCTATAGAAACCCATATTTTTTCTCTAAAGTTGCTGGTTCCTCTTGGAACCTAGCCTGCTTCTGAGGGGCATCAGTCCTCAGTAAATGCCTATACTTGGATTAGAGGTGGTGTGACTCTGAATTCTTTGAGACAGTGCCACCACCATACCCCATGAATACACAACATGTCCCATTTTCTTGATTTCTCCCTTTATTTCTAGATCATGAGTTCATTTTACCTTACTTTGGTTCTATGCCCAATTTCTGCCAAACTGCTTTTTAACTTTCCCCAATTTTTTTTGTAAAATAATGAATTCTTATCCCTAAAACTTGAATCTTTACCTTTGTCAAATACAAAGTTACATACTCCTTAACTACTGTGTATTGTGTATTTACAGTCTTCCATCATTCTACATCTCCATTTCTTAACCAGTACCAGAGAGTTTTGCTATCTGTTTCTGTCTAATGGGTTTATTCATCCTGTTCACATTCTAAGTTATACTTACTTGTTGTATATTCTCCTCCATCCTATTTTCCCTCACTATCCTTCTGGCCCTATTTGCCCTATCCGTCCTCACTTTGATTTCTTTCTGTCTTCTACCTTGCCCTCCTATTCCTTAATCTACCAACCTCTCTAACAGGCCCTCATTTATCCTCTTACCCCCTCTTCGCCTCAATCTACCTATATTTCTAAGAGTTTCATCCTTATCTACTTTTCCTAATTATTTATCTCTACAAACTTCTAAAAGTCCTCTCTTATCCAATACCTTCACACTCTCATTTCTTTCTACATTTAAAAGACTTTTATACCCTTCTAGATGTATAGACTGTTTCCATTTTAACCCACTTCAGAAGAGAGTAAGGTTCCAGTACTACCAGCACCACTCCCTGCTTCCTCTATAGCAATTCTTCCTTTCATTCCACATTTTTATGAGATAATTACTCTTTTTTATTTCTCTCTACATGGTTTTATTTCTTAGTATCACCCCATCAGACACAGCTCAGCCCAAGCCTTACTTTCAAACTATCCATATAATGATGACAGTCATAAGAGAACTTATATCACGTTAACATTAAACAGTTTCACCTTATTGAACCCCTTATAATTGGTCTTTTATGTTTACATTATATTTCTCCTGGATCTTATATGACGAATTTTTTCCCCAAATTTTCTTATATGACAAAAGTTCTACTCTCTTTGTCAAAAATACCTGAAAGGTTTTCAATTTGTCAAATGATGGTTTTTTTTATCATCCTGGATTATACTTAATTTTGTTAGGTAAGGTACCTTTGGTTGTAAACTCAACTCTTGCTCAACGAAATATAGTGTTTCAAGACCTCTGGTCCCTTGACTTAGAAGTCACTAGGTCTTGTGTAATCCTGATTACAGTTCTATAATATTTAGATTGCTTTTTTTCTTGCTCTTTACAATATTTTCTCCTTAAAATGGGAACTTTGAAGCTTGGCTATGATATCCCTGCAACTTTTCCTCCTGAGATCTTTCTGGTCATAATTGGTGGATTTTTTCTATTTGCTCTGGAACTTCTGGATAATTTTCCTTAATAATTTTTATAATATATCCAGGTATTTTTGTTGTTGATAACTTTCAGGTAGTCCTATGATTCTTACATTGTCTCTCCCTCCATTCTTTAGATCATTTTTTTCGCTGATGAGGTGTTTCACGTTCTCTTCTATTTTTTTTTCATTCTTTTGACTTCATGTTTTATTTTGTGGTGTCTTAGAACATCATTTGCTTCCTGTCAACTGTTACTGTTTGTTCTTAAAAGACAAACAAAATTAGGCTGAATATGACTGTTTATTTCTCTCAAAGCTTGCAGAACATGCATATAGAGATAGACATAGGAGCTTGCTGTATAAATGAACCCAAGGATGGACAGACAAAAGGGGATTTTATATCTTCAGAGCAATTCTCTCTCTCCCTTACCACCCTTCCTGACTCAGTCAGCTAAATTTAAAGTCTCCATATTATTAACAATGATATAAGACAGGGATTTTTAATTGTATAGGCAGTAAATTTAGTAAGATAGGAGAAGTGTTAAAGTGTCAATTGAAATTATAGATCCAGGATGTCTGTTTCTTTTTTACCACTAACATGACATAATACAGCATAAAAAAATAAGAAAAGTCTTATTATTCAAAATAGTGTCAGATTCAAGGCACGTTGTCTTTGTGTTGTGCAGAGAAATAAAAGCAAGCCAAGACCTGGGTTCATGATAAAATTTAGGTGTGGATTTATTAAGCAAGCATTCAACTGCCAGAGTTCTCACTCAAACTGGCAGTGATTTCTGGACCTTCAGATCTTGTTTATGTAGGCCAAAACCATAAAATTATAATAGAAAGGGTAGCTATCAAAAGCTGATGTACAAAATCGAAGATCAGCCATTGGTCAATTCTATGTGACTCAGGGGAGTATGGTACAAGGGTACAAGGAGTCTTTCATAGAACTGGGTGGAGGACATAGGGTGGAGGGGCATGGTATGAGGGGAACTGGAATTTCCCAGGTGGTAGTCAGAGGGAGCTGGAATTCCCTAGGACTGCTCAGGGTCATATTCCAGGCAAGAGAAGTGAAGGCCCTGGTCATCCGGGCAGGACAGGGTGGTACTTAGATAAGGTCCTTTCACCATAATGAGCCTGGTATGCTATAATAATTCAAGGAGAAACTATTAAATACTGTTCAGGGGGAACAGAGTCAGTGAGTGCCTTGAGCAATATGCTCAGACATGCCTTAAGCAGTTTTAAGCTAAAATATAAAACAGGGTCAAAGACAGAAATACAAAAGGGGCTTAATGGTGGGCCACAAGTCAGGTGAGGTATAGTGACCTGGGATTTGTGTACAATATTCCCCACTTGTTCTTATGAACTTAACATGAGAATATGGGTATAGGGGCTTTCTCACAGCTAACAGTGTGACAGGAGTAACAGCCACCAACCAAGCTCGCTTGGTTCCCTATGAACTTAACAAGTTGTTACAAAGTCTGGATTATAGTTTCCATTAAGGGGATATTGACACAATAGAAACAATAACACATTACAAATAGGCTTAACAAAAAATCACCCATGATACATCACCATTATCCCAAATAAAACAATTAAGTACAGATACAAAGTAAGTGCAAGCTAAAAGGCAAAGTACAAAAAGTATAAAAGACTGCAAACACAAGTACAGTAATCAAAGTCTCAAACCGGGAAGAGGTTTTGTAGGGGGAAGACCATATTGGCAGAGTCTTTAAAGGTCCAGGACTGTCCATCCTTCAGGGTAACCACGTCATCCATCTTGTATTCTGTCTTGCTATTGGGGGTGGGGGTCGCAGGACAAGGCAGAATACAAGGTGGTCTGCACGAACAGTCTTAGCTTTTCACAGTCTTAGTTCTTCAGGGTCCTCTATAGGCTCTGCTTTTCAGTTCAGGGGTGGAACTGCTTTTCCTCAGTTGTAGCGTAGCCAGGCTGGAATGAGATGCTTTTCACTGCAGACAGGGTAGTCAGGAGCTAGAATGAGCTGTGTTTTGTTTTTGTTTTTGTTTTTTTTTGTTTTTTTTTTGTTTTTTTTTGCTTTTTGGAGGGCAGTTGGGGTTAAGTGACTTGCCCAAGGTCACACGGCTAGTTTTTGTGTGTGTGTGTGTGTGTGTATGTGTGTGTGTTAAGTGTCTGAAGCCGGATTTGAACTCAGGTACTCCTGACTCCAGGGCCGGTGCTCTATTCACTGCACCACCTAGCCGCCCCTGTTTTTGTTTTTCTTTTACTGCAGATGGGGTGTATAAGGGCTTTTCCACCAGAAGCTGTGTATTTCAGAATCAGTATGGAATCCTTGGGCAGGAACTGATGGAGCAGTTAAGATATCAGGACTGACAGCATCTCTCAGACTGACTTCGTGGTGGGGCTTTGTAGGAACTTAATGATGGAAGGTCTTAGTGAAATACAGTGAAATCTACTTCCCAGTGTTCTGTAGGCTGAGTTTCCCATGAGCATCTGGTGACTATACTCTCAAGAATGTTATCTAGATAGAGGGTATAATATCTATCTTAACACTTCCCTGAATTTTCTGAATTTTTTGGACCTAAAGGTACGTGATGAAATCAACCTATGCTTCTTCCCCCCTCTCTTAGCAATGAAGGAATCATCTGAGGCCAAGGAGGAGGCAGCAAGGGAAGTAAAAGGGAGGGGGGCAGCTCCAAAGAGGGCCAAAACACAGGCCGCAGTAGCAGCCACCTGGTTGCTAAGACCCAGATTTATACAGGGGCATCATCACTGAATTTTAAAACTTTTTGATTATTGAAGCTTGTTGCTAAGAATAGGGATAAAACAATAAGGGAATCACAGTTCCCTAACTTTAGGATGTCACCTCCAGATGAGATGTACAGCACACTGCAAAGCAGTATTGAGCCAAGTCAGAAATTTTTCCAGGTGCTTGTGGGAAAGTATAACAGGGGAATCCTACCTCCACTAATGCAGAGCAGTCATTTCCCTGACCTTCCTTTGCACCTCATACCTGTGTCTTACAGGGTCTGGCATCATGAGTCAGTGGCTCAGGCAGCTCTCCATAATGTTTGTACCTGGACTCAGACTCAAAGAAATAGCCAATTAATAGTCCCAACAAATCTTTAAGCAACACTCTTCAATAATCAACTCAAAATAGGTTCCTGATCTTACATTGGTTGAGGAACTTCCATAATTCCTATTCATAAAGGAGGCTTTTGTTCTCGAAAAGACAAGCCCTTAACAAATTTGTTTTCTTCAATTAAAAATAACTAATGTAATCCCAATAATCAATTCAGTAAAATTGCATCAATACCCAATCTAGTATTACTTTTGAAATGCCCAATCATTCTACGTTTTGCAAAAACACAAATACACTTGACCTCTGTTACTGTAAAATCTCAATCAGAACTTATGGGATAATATTTCAGCATTATAATTCCTTAACTTTATTATCTACTAAAAATACTTCCTCATTGATGGGTCAGGAGGACTCTCAGATTTGAATCTATCTTCCTTATTCTATTAATATCAATTGTTATTGATATTAATATTAATTAATCAATAATATTCTATTAATATCGATATTATATTTTATACTAGACTCTACAAAGAGGGTGTAGTGTTTGGAATTATATATCTAATTATTCTCATAACTTTCAGAAAGAATATTTCTAAGATAGCAACTTGTCAAACATTCCCCTTCATTTTACTTTTCATCAGAAGTCTTTTATCCTGAGAGGGGACAGAATCTCCTCTCTTTGATTTCAACTGGCCATGGGGACAGGTTTTCCTGTGAGCCTCTTTTAACTCTAAGGCTTCATTTAGTTCCCAGAGCAGTTTATAACAATGGTGATGCCAGACAAGGAGGGTTAAATATTCTCCATCCATTAGTTTCTTTTTGTCAACAGTAGAAACCTAATTGAACAAAATATGCATATGTAGTATGGTTTTAAAAGACCTTTTCACCTCAACATCAATGTAATAATACCTCAAGGGTTTTGCCAGGACTGACATATCTAAGGGTTTTTCCCTTTAACATTTTCCTTCTCACAGATTTTGACTTTGTCCTGGTATAGAAACAAGTTGTTAGAAACCATTTTAAAATCTTTATGTACACAGACTGTTGTTTCTTATCAAATCATATCTTGTTATATTGGAGCTTCATAACTGAAACAAGCTTCCTTCCCCAGGGCCTGATAACCATGCCCCTTTTTCATACACATATACAATTTCAAATTTTACAGAATTACAAGAGGATTTACAGAGTCTTTCTTCACATAGTTACCAATAATTACTTTTCACGAGCATATTATAAAAACGTTTGGATTGCACAATGCCATCCAAATAACTTGATGAACAATTTCATATTTCATACAACCGTCTCAATTAAAAATTTTAAAACAAAGACAAACATAAAATTTATGATCATATACACATAATGAGAATGTTCCATTCATCATTTTCTTGTGCCTTTGGTAATATAGTCCTTTGTCTAGCAGCATTTAGAGTATAGCAGCATCTACAGCATAAGAGAAACTGTTTCTCCTATAACACAGGTAATACAACTATCTACCGAAGTTTACAAGAAAATCCCAGGATTATAATAAACACATATTCAGTTATTCAAATTTAAACTTTAAACCCAAAATCAAATAGTGGCCAATTTGATAATCTTAATTTAGTTATTTCCAAACTGCTTTTACACGGAATAACCATCATATCCCAAAATAAAATTTCACATAAAATTTCCAACATAATGCTTTTGCAATTCCTAACATAAAAAAATTAATGATACCAAATGCAGAGGCTTTTCTCCTCTTCCCAAAAGAAGAGAGGTTTAGGGGCACAGGGCTGTTGCCAGCAGGGTCATTGATAGAACTGTTATGCCTCCTTCCCTCCCCCTCTTTTTTTAAGGTAGAGGAGAGTAGTTCAAAACCTTATCATTCTTCAGCACTCTCCTTAATGTGATCTGGTTCGAGAGGCTGTAACAGAATCAAATTAAATGTTTTAGCTGTACTAACTTTTAGTCTCATAAATTGCACTTATGTGTCTACTCCTTAGGAATTTCTTTGAAAGGTAGAGCTTTTAATCTACCAGTTGAGTGGGTGAGACCCGGGCCCTGGGATCCCCCCCCCCCTTTCCATACTGGAGATCCAAAGATTTACCTCTGAGGTGTTTCTTTCACAGATATCTGTATCTTTCCAATTTGCTTTTAGTGCCAAACATTGTAGTAAAATCTGGCTTATCTTTAGCATCAATTTTAGGAGTGACACTTTTCAAAGAAATGACTGGAATGAATTCAATTGCTGTTACAGTTATATTCCGTTACATAACACTTTTCCCACTTAGGTGGGGCAGAAAAAGGGTTAAGAGTTAACTGCTATTTGACGGGAAAAATTCCCTCCTGTTTTTATCTCTCAGCATTCAAAACTTTGGCCAGAAGTCTGGAATGCAGAGGAAGGTGTCTAACTAATACTCGTAGCAAAAGGAAAGCAATTTCTAACATTTTAATTTTTCATATTCCTTATTACAATCAGGTCATATTATAATGTGCTGGGTTAAAATGCTAACTGCTTTCTTTGGTTCTGATCAATTAAATTAATCTACATTTTCTACCATAATAGATGCCACTTTCAAATTCACTTAACAGTAAACATCCAATTACCCTTTTTCTAACATTCCAAAACTTTCTCAAGCCTTCCCAACATGTTTAAGATGGGGGAAAATTTCCCAACTCATCCCCACATTTTTCTAATTTTTTTATTATCACCCAAAGCCTTCAGACTACCCACATTTTTTACATTCCAAACTTTCAAGCTACTCTATGTATCTTTAAATAGAGAAAAATAAGTACAGTAAAAGCAATGTGGCTTTCCTAGGGAGTGATTCTTTTTCCCTTATGCCTTCTTCACAGACAGTAAGGACACTGGTCTATTCTCTGTCTGGAAGCTTGGGAGGAAACCTTAAGTTGCTGATTTCCAAATTTTGAAATTTTGTGATGGTGAACAGATGCCCTTCTACCTTGGACTATGTGTTTATGATGGGCATGTAGTGTATTCATCCCTCCTGGGGTGCTGGGGTCCCAAGTAGGGTGGGAGGTAGGAATGATTTGTTCTGCCTCATCTTTTCTCTCCTCCACAGAACTTTGAGAGAAGGGGAGGTTTTGTGTTTGCCAACTGTATATGTCAGAAGTAGAAATGGGGACATATGTCAGAATAGGATCCTCCCTCAGAGGGAGAATGCTAGAGATATGGGAAAAGGAGGAGGAAGGGCCAGAAGGAGCGTCACAGGTGGGGTGGCCAGGACAGGTAGTGGGTAAATAAGGAGAACAGAAAGAAGAAACTTGTAGGTGATAACTTGTCCCCGCTTGAGTGTGAGGGGGAGAAAAAATTTCACCTCCTCCTCTTTCAGAACCGGGTGTAGAGTCCAGAAGAACAGGATGCAACTGGGATAGGTTTGGGAAGGAAGACAGCAGTAATGGAGAAGCCATAGGGCAAGGGGTGGGGGCTGAGTAGGAGATACCTCAGGATTATACTGGGGGGGCAATTAAAGGACTCAGGGAGAGGTTTGAGTACCTACTCTGATCTTGAAAATCTTAGTCTTTTTGGCAGAAGTTTCCATCTCTTACAGCCAAAAATGCTTTTACTAAGATAGAACAGGTGTTTTAAATAAATTTCATTCTAATCCAAACACAGATACTTAGAAAAAGTTTCACAGAAAATAATTTAGAACAGGCATTTAGACAGACCCTACTGAACCCAAACACTTAAGCAACATAACAAAGACTAGAAAGATGACAAAGCTCAATAAAAAGAGCACAAAGTAGCACCAACGACTTTCCTTTCTATGTAAAGAGACAGGAACAGAGAGTCCAACAGATTAGAATAGACGGAAAAATTGGGACACTCGCCAAGAACTTCGAAATTACAGAGTTCCAAAAATTGCTTCTGATCCCTCAAAAGGGCCAGAACACTTACCTGGGGAATATCCTCAGGGCCGTGACTTGGGAATAATCCCCAGGACCCTGACTGGGGAATATCCCTGAGATTTACCCCTGCCATGGGACAAAGAACCCCACAAACTGAACTGGCAAGAAGCCCAGTGTCTCAGGGTCTCCCAGGAAGCTGGGGCCTTATGGACTAGAAAGGACCAAGACACTAACTGAGGACATCTTAAAATTGGGATTTCTGAGAATTACACCCAATCCTTGACAAAAGACAAAGAGACACTCACCTGAGACACTTAATCGATCCAATCCAAAAGTGCAGAACTATGTCTAGTCCACAGTTTCTAACTGAACCAAAACTGAGGAAGTAGATTCCTCCCAGAAAACTTGAGGAAAAACAGGTTTCCCCCAGAAAACTTAAAAGAAATAGTAAGTACACCATAGGAAGAACAGGCAAAATTAAATACTCACCTAGGCAAACACAGAATAAACAGAAAGGAGACAATCACCTCTGGAGAATTTTAGAGATCAACTACAAGCCAAATAAAGGCAAATCAATGTCAAACCAGCAGGCTATTCCTGAGCTTTTCCAAACCTCCAGAGCCCTAGAAACAAACAAGGGACCGGCTCCCCTAGAGGGCGGGATGGTTCAGGATACCAAGTGGCTGAGATTGAAAGCCTAAGCAGAACCACGTCTCAAAGGGGGTGGTCTACGGCCCTGGAGGGCTTCTAGAACCCCCAAGTCTCACTGGGGCCTCCAAAATATTGTGCAGAGAAATAAGAGCAAGCCGAGACCTGGGTTCATGATAAAATTTAGGTGTGGATTTATTAAACAAGCATGTGACTGCCAGAGTCATCACTCAAATTGGCAGTGGTTTCTGGACCTTCAGATCTTGTTTATATAGGCCCAAACCACAAAATTATAATTGGGAGGGGAGCTAGCAAAAGCTGATGTACAGAAGTGAATATCAGCCATTGGTCAATTCTATGTGACTCAGAGGACTATGGCACATGACTTAGGGGAGTATGCTACAAGGGTACAAAAGGTCTTTCATAGAACTGGGTGGAGGACATAGGGTGGAGGGGCATGGTATGAGGGGAACTGGAATTCCCCAGGTGGTAGTCAGAGGGGGCTGGAATTCCCCAGGACTTGTTGGGGTCATGTTCCAGGCAAGGGAGGTGAAGGCCCTGGTCAGCAGCACAGGACAGGGTCGTACATAGAAAAGGTCCTTGCACCATAATGAGCCTGGTATGTTATAATGATTCAAAGAGAAACTATTAAATACTGTCGAAGGGGAAAAGAGTCAGGGAGCACCTTGAGCAATATGCCCAGACATGCCTTAAGCAGTTTTAAGCTAAAATGTAAAACAGGGACAAAGACAGAAATACAAAAGGGGCTTAATGGTGGGCCACAAGTCAGGTGGGGTATAGTGACCTGGGATTTGTGTACAACACTTGGTAGGCATAAAAAGAAGAATGCTTCTGGTCAACTTCATCTGGCCTGTGGTTACTGACCCAGAAAGGGGCATTTTGAGTTCATTCAAAGAGCAAAGCCAAGCATGCTTGTTATTGCAGAGCATGCAAAGCATTATGGTAGGTTAAGCTCAGAGTGGACCAAAATGCAGCTCCTGATTGGTTAATCCATGTTTTAGGCCTTTCTCAGATCTTGGGGGTTCAAAATGGTTTGGGGAGAGGACTATACTTCCTCTTCTCTAATTCTAGTTTTCAAGAAATCATTTTCTTCCTAAAGTTTTCCATTCTCTATTTTTAGTATGTTCACTTGCTTTTTATAATTTTCTTGATTTTCTTAAATTGCTCTTATTTTTTCCTACTTTTTCCTTGATGTCTCTTATCTTATTTTAAAGTCCTTTTTAAATTCTTCCAAGAACTCTTTTTGGGCTTGTGATTATAGGATGTTTCTCTTTGAAAAGAGCCTAGCTTTTTAAACTCCACTATCTTCCTCTGAATATGATCCTGATCTTTTGTGTCTCCATAGACGATATCTATGGTTGGGCTCTTTCTTTTTTTTTGCTTTTTTTTGCTTCATTTTATTTTTTGCATTTTATTATTATAATCAAATTCTAGTCTAGAGGCAGAATGATTGATTCCCCCAGCCTCAGGTCCTTCTTAATTTTATTTTCTTAACTCTGTCCTGGGGTCCAACCTTGGGCAGTCCTCTCTACCTCTAAGCCATGGCTAGGGCCCCAAGCTACACTATGCCATAAACACTCTTACTCCCCTGGTCCCTCTGGTGGTTTCAAACTTCTGCTGACTTCTCTACCCTGGAACTAAAACCAGAAACTTTGCTCTCCTGTAAGTGCTCACAACCATTTGGGTCCCTGCCCCTCTGCTACCACATTCACCAGGTGTATTTGACCTCCTTCTCCCCCATACTCACAGCCCAGGATTTGTCTTCAGCACAGCAGTGCTTGTCATGCCTCAACAATGGAAGTTCTTTTAATTTTCTGCTGCCCAGTCTTTCCAAACCACACACCATTTGAAGCTACCTGAGGATGCCTTTCAGCCCAGCTGCCCCCAGGGCTTGTTTCTTAATTCCTCAGAGTCTTCCTGGAGATGTTTGCACTTCCTTTCTGCCAAAGTCCAACCCAACCCTGGAGGTCCCATCTTTCCTGGAATCTTCTCACATTATGTTGCCCCAACTTTTTTCCCCAAATTTACCCCAACTTTGATTCATTTCTGCTACTCTACATTCACTCTAAGGAAATGGTCTGTCTTTTTCTGGGGAGATTTGGAGAACCTAAAGGTTTTACACCTACTCTGACATCTTCCCAGAATCCTCCTCTGAGTATACAGAGACTTGAGACAGAAACCAGCTGGCAAGTGATTACAGTAGTCCAGGCTACAAATGAGGAGGGTATCCAGTGGCTCTGTGGGACTGATAGGAGAGAAAAGAACATATGTGAGAGATGTATTTAAAGTAGAATCTACAGGCTTAGGGAACAGCCTAGATCTGGGTGAAAGTGAGAAACTGAGGAGTCAAGGATGGCACCTAGGTTTAGGGTCTGGGAGGGTGCTTTTGCCCTCTAGGGAATATAGGAGGAGGGTAGGGTTTGCGGGGCCAGATGAGTTTAGTTTGGGTCATGGTGAGTTTCCTGTGTCTATTTAGGAAGAGAATAAGCATTTGGTAAGTGCCTACAATGTGGTTGTTATGCAGAGAATAAGAGCAAGCTGAGACCTGGGTTCGAGGTAAATTTAGGTGTAGATTTATTGATCAAGCACACGGCTACCCGAAGTGTATACTCAAATAGGGAGCTTCAATTGAATATGTGACCACTGTTAAAAAAAGCTAAAACCACAAAAAACACAATCAGGGAGCGGAGGTAGAAGAAGCAATGATGGACAGAAGCCAAGAACCGCCATTGATTAGATCTATAGCTCAGGGCTAATTTGGGAATATGCTGCAAGGGTGCAACCTTCCTGTGCCATGGGGGTCCCTCTTAGAACAGGGTGGAGGTAACAGGGTGGAGGGTCATTGGGTAATGGGGCAGAAGGGAATAATCAATCTCCCAGAAAAGATCAGGGTCATGTTCTGGGTGAAAGGTGTGGGAACCCTGCTTGGTCAGCAGAACAGAACAGGGTGGTCTCTACATAAGATAGTCTTGCACCCCAGATTGATCCTTGTACACTATGCTGATTCAGAGAGAATATACAGTAATGATGATTCAGGAAGGAGGGGGTCAGGGGCCTACGCCTTGGGCAATTTACCCAGGACTATACCTTAAGCTATTTAAAGCTATTGCAGGGTGTAGGATAGAAACAAAGACAAAAATATAAAGGGGCTTAATGGTGGGCCACAAATCAGGTGGTGTGTAGTGTCCTGGGATTTGGGTTTGGGCACAACATAGCAAGCATTATTCAAAGTACTTTACAGGCACCACCTCAACTGACCCTCATAAACAGATGTTCCTGTTTTATTCATTGTACATTTGAGTAAACTGAGGTAGATGAAGGGTAGGTGACTTGGCTTGACTCACAAAGAAAGTGTCTAAGTCAGATTTGAACTAAAGTCTAGCCTCACTCCAGGGCCACCTAGCTGTCTACAGGTCATACATTTTGAGAAGTCCAATGGGCACTTGGAGATTCACACTAAAGTTCATTGAAGAGGTCAGGCCAGGATGAATAGATCTCAGGATCCTCAGCAAAGAGAGAATAACCGAATCTACAACAGCATATAAAATTACCAAATGGAATATTATAGAGGGAAAAGAGCAGAGGGCTCTGAACAAGCCCTGTGGGATACCCATGGAGAGAAAGCTTGACCTGGATGACGAGAGTGCAGAGGATTCTGAGAAGGTGTGAGCAGAGAGGTAGAAAAAGAACCAGAAGCGAGAAGTGCCATGAAAATGGAGACAGAAGAGAATGTCCAATAGAAGAGGGTGTCTGAAAGTATCAAAGGAGACAGAGAGTTCAAGAAGAATGAGGCCTGAGAAAAGGCCATTATATTTGGCAGTGAAAATAGGGTTAGTAACTTTGGGAAGAGCATGTTCTGTTGAATGACATGGTCAAAGGAAGCCTATAAAGAGTTAAGATGAGAGCAAGAAGAAAAGTAGTGAACACCCCTTGTGCAGACAAGCCTTCTCAAAAAGTCACAAAAGCAAGGAGAGAGATGAGATGATGGGGAGGGGGAGATGGATGGACCAAGTGAGGGTTTTTGGAGAATTGGTGGGAAAAGACAGGTATTGTTTCAGTGCTGCTGACACTGAACTGTGTTCTTTACCTCCCGCAGCCACCCCTGTACCCCAGTGGACCTCCACTGTGAACAAAACTGTCCCTCTGTACTTTTTCACTGTTTACCTTTTCAAGTATTTGGGTACTTGCAGCCCCATAATACAAGTCACAGTTTTTAGAAAGACTATCTATTCTCCCCTTCCCCCACTAATCCAGATGAAGAAACAGGCCAAGGGAAATAGAATAACTTGTCCAATTACATGTTAAAGAACCTATAGCTAGAAGGAACACCACAGGCCATTAAGTCCAAAGCTCTAAATATAAAGTGGAAGAGACTGAGGCCACAAACAGTGTCTGAGGCAGGATTTGGCCCCAAGTATTTATATCTCTGGTCCTGAGCTATGTTCTTCTCTTTCTGTACTTTGAAGTCTGAAACCAATGGATTAATCTATTTGATTTTTCTTCTTGTCTTACTTTCACATGTATTCCATACCACATGATTATGTGACATTGAAAAAGTTCAAGAGACATAATTTCTGGGTAATTCAATCATTTAACTTAATGATGCATGCTTTGTAAAAAGTCTAATTGTATTCTTTTATCATGTTACTTGGCACACAGACGTGTATGCCTGTTGTCAAACTTGTCGAGCTAGGTCAGGACAGGATATCAAGTTTTTGCCAGACACTGGGAGAGAGAAATCATTCTGAGAAAAGCAGGGTGATAGCACTATGTCACCCTAGCCCCCCGCCCCACGTGCATGTGTGAGCATTAGAGGATGTGAGTAATTTCCATGATAGGACAACTGCAGAGCCTTTGCACCATGTTTGAGGCTGCACTGGTGATTTTTAGAGGCATTGGTCTGTCAAAATCTACGCTTTCATGCAAATCCTTTCAAACCTCTCATTTGCTCAAAAGACAAAACTGGGCTCAAGGAATTAACTTATTCTACATTGATTTTATGAAGACAGAAAGCCAAGGAATTCCATTCAGGCCAACAAGTATCTCTTGAATGTTTACTAGAAGCCTTACATTTTGGGGGAAATTCTGTTTCTTTTAAAATTAAAAGAGGCTTCTGATCCCTTCCACTTCATTCTTAGAACATCTAGAGAGAGGAGAGTAGAGGAGGCAGCAAAATGGAGTAGCTACATTGATGGACTTCAGAGGGACAAATACCTGAGTCCAAATTCTGTCTAAGCCCCTGGCTGGCTGCGGGATCTCAGGCAAGTCTCATCCACTGTCCTGGCTTCAGTCTTTTCCTCTGTACATTGAATGGGTCTGACGAGATTACCAGGCACTGGCCTTCCAGTTAGGATCTTTAGGATGAAATGGATGAATCACTTTCTTTCCCTGGGCCTGCTTCCTCCTCTATAAATTGAGAGCCTTAAATAAGATAGCTCTGTAGACCCTGCCAGGTATTGATAAATGATCTTTAGAATAAATAAGGACAAGTAGCTTCTCCTCCATGGGCCCCAGTTTCCTCCTCTAGATAATTGAGGGAAATGATTATTAATAACTAGTGATGTGGGAAGATCCAGAGTTCCCCCCTTTTTCTAAAGTCCTGATCACTGTACTCTACCTGGGTTTGAATTCAGATAACTCTTCTGGATAGATTGCCCAAGACCGGGGTAATTTAGAAGTAAATGATGTAATTAAATTTCATTTGAATAGAGTCAGCCCCTTATTGTAATATTTATTCTTTCATTGTTTTGTTTTGAAGGGGGAGGGCAGGACAATTGGGGTTAAATGACTTGCCCGAGGTCACACAGGAATAAGGATTAAGTGGCTGAGGCTGGATTTGAACTCAGATACTCCTGAGTCCAAGGAAGGTATTCCATTCACTGGGCCAGTTAACCACCCCTCATTCTTTCCTTGTTAACTAGAGTTGACTGCCACCCTCAGGAACAATCTTCTTCCAATGGGCTTATAAGTCTTGAGCCCCCTGAGTTCATTACCTTTGGTCTATGAGAGAGACAGTCACATGGCCACCCTTTTATTAACATGCTGGCATTATAAATAAAATTATTGAACTACTTAGAAACTGTTTTTTCAAACTTTTTGAAGTCTTCACATAATCATGGCAGTAGAACATATGACCTCTGAAATCCCATGGATCCATACACCTATGACTTTGAACCTGTGCACCCATTTAGGAGCTTAAAGCAGTGGCTCAGTAGGGAGGAAATTGAGGCAGCAGGTAGAGACCACACATCTGAGATGATTGGCAGGGACTGAGAGGAGGGACAGCTGTGTTCAGAATGGAGGGCCACAGTGGGAGGAAATAGAAAAGCTGTTCTGAAGGTAGGAACATGAACTGAAGACAGAGAAGCCAGATTCCAGCTCTACTACTGTCTACAAGGCCTGTAGCAGCCATTTCATTTACCAGGTGATTTTGCATTTTTGCTTTTGCATTGTCCAGGGCTAACAATGTTGCTAGCATCATTAGGCACGTAGGAAGGCATTCACCCGTTGTTCTATTTAAATGTTGTAACATCTCAATCCAACCTTTGGTATTTATTTCAAAGACTTCCTCCAAAGCAAAGACCAATCATTTTCATGTATGAGTTTCTCCAATGTTTTGCTCTTGCAAACAGCAGCACTGATACTTCTCCCTGGGACCAGGTGCATTGTAGGCTGAAACCTACACAATGCTCTCCCTACTTCTATTTAATATTATCCTTGAATCCTTTCTCCTGTGAAAAGATTTGGAGTGACACAGGTCATTGCAATGTCAATGATTTAATCCGAATTCCTATTTACACTGAAGGATTTCATTTGGCTCCTTTCTGTGTGTCTTCACAGTGACAATTATCACATAAAACTGAGTAAAATTATGGTTTGGAATGAGTCAGAATGTAATACTAGTATCTTTGAGAGGGGCATAAGTTTCATCTCTCCAGGAACTAATTTTTGGCCTTAACTTTTCCATGTGCTGCAGTTTTCTTTCTGGCCAGCAGAGGTCAGGAAAATCCTGACATCTATTTTCTTAAATGACAAAGAAGTTGTCAAAATTGTACAGTATTTTTAAGTGGTTCTTTACTGTGAGGCCAAAGACTAGGTTCTGGGGCATAAAGACAATAATTCAGTAGCCTCTGCCTTCTGAAGTTTAAATCCTATTGGTGGAGACAACGTGTACACATATAATTATGTATTAAATATAAAGGAAATATAAGTTAGTTAGGAAAGCCCCTAAGCAGGATGAGGCAGCATGTTAGCTGAGCTTCCAAGGAAACTGGGGGATTCAAAGAGGCAGTGAGGAGGAGAGATGGGATTTCAGACAAGAGGACTAGCATCTGTAAGGGCTGAAAGAAGGGAAATGAAAAGTTGTGTGTGAAGAACAGCAACAAGGCAAATATGCCTAGATCTTAGAATGCACAAAGTGGAAAAATATGTGATTATGTCACATAGGTAGGGTTTATGTGTTTACAAATGGTAATAAAAGACAGAGTTGTTCCAATTTGACACTATATTTACCAGTGAGTCAATGTAACTTTTCAGTTTGGGATGGACATGATCAGAACCACAGGGCAAGAATATCCCTTCAGTAGCTGAGAGGAGGAGGGAATTGAAAGGAATGAGGCAGGGAGACCCCTTAGGATACCATTGTAATAGAGAAGAAGGGAAGAGATGAGGTCATGTGAGTGAAGAGATGAGAATGCAGGGCTGAGGTATTGTTCATGGAGTTATTACAAAACTTGGCAACTGATGAGATATGGGAGCTCAGGGAGCATGAGGGCCAAGGGATAGATAGATGACATATAGATCACAGAGGGAGAAAAGTATTTTCTGGCATAAAACTTGCAAGTTGATGTAATATCCCTTTTTGACAGTAGGTGTCACAGAAATACTGTACTATTTGGCTCAATGGCAATGACATGTGCAATGACACAGATATATAGATTAACTGAGAAAGAGGTACAGAAGAACCCATTGTTAAATTTTCAGTCTTAACAATTACACTTTAAAATTTGGCAAATGCTGCATACATGGGCCTGATTTATTTTTTTGAATTAGACATATGAAAATGATGGGGAAGATGGTAATAATACAAAATGAATTTATTATTGTGCACATATTTTTCAGAGAGCTGGTTTTTAAGTACTCTCCAGGACACACTAAATAAATAGATGGATAGATAGATAGATCGACAAAGGGGGGGGAGAGAGGGGGGGAAGTGTGTCGTGGCATTTAATGAGGGCTTACTGTGTGCCAGGTCCTGTGCTAGTGCTGAGTTCAAAAATACAAGTAGCAAAAAGCAGTCTCTGCCCCAAGTCAGCTTCTCTTCTAGTGAGAGAAGACACCAGAACTCAGGGAAAAGTAAAAAAAAAACTAACCATAGGGAAGAGGAGTTTCTACCTGGTGACTAGGGAATGAGGCGGAACTTTGGTTCTGGACAAGATGAGGTATAAGCTCCCCTGCCAGGTGAGGTGTTCCAAGGTGGATCTCACGGCAGCTGGAAACGGGGTGCTGTCCCAGACAGTGATGGGGAAGTTAAAAGAGGGAAGAATTTCATGAATCTTTATTGTGAACATGTTCAGTTTGAACATTCCATTTCAACTAGTAGGCAGCAATTTTTTTTCTTCAGCCATTTCATTTCCTTTTGTAAGGAAGTGGAGGGATTTTCAGGACATTGAGAAATCCTGTGTTGAGGCATGGTTGTGGTCCCCTCCTAGTTAGAACAAGCCCCTAAACGGAGGTTGGATTTTTCTAGACTCCCTTTTCTATTTGCAGGAAGGGCTTGTTTCATTTAGACCAGCGGTTCTCAACCTGTGGGTTATATTCAACTTATAACAATGAAAATACATCCTACATATCAGAAATTTACATTACAATTCACATTTATGATTCATAACAGTAGCAAAATTACATTTATGAAGTAGCAAAGAATATAATCTTATGGTTGGGAGGGTCACCACAACATGAGGAACTGTATTCAAGGTTCGAAGCATTAGGAAGGTTGAGAACCACTGATTTAGACCTACAGGCAGGTAAGTAGAAGCAGCATCAACAGTAGTAGTAAATAGCAGCAGCACCAATGATAATAATAAAAGTTCTCACTTATATTGTGTTAGAACAATGAGTAAGTTCAGGACAAAGCCCAAGTCTGAAAGACTGAAGGTGAACGATACCCCTCACCTTTCATCAGACATGGCATTAACTTAAGTGCAGAAAACGACATACATTTTCAGATTTTTATAAGAGGGGTGATTAGTTTCGTGAACTAAGCACGTTTGTAAGGAGAGTTTTTATTTTAGTTTGACTGAGAGGGGAGAGATAAAATTGGAAGCATAGATTATAAATATTAATACGATAAATAATTAAAAACTAAACATTGCCTTAAGAATCCATGGCAGATTGTTTCAAACCTTTGTCCTCTTCAGTGCAGATCTGCAATTTCATTTTAGAGGGAAAAGCACATGTAGATCAGCACTTCCTCTGCCCCTTAAATTCTCAGTTGCCTAGGGCAGGGAGAGGTTAGGTGACCTATTCCAGGTCATGGAGCCAGTATGCCAGAGTCAGTATATGAACGAACTTGTTTGCCTGAGATTGAGGTTCTCTCTCTCCCCCATTATGTAAAACTGTCTCTCATTAAATGTTTTTTTGTCTGATTCCTCTTCATTCTATGAGAATGAATTTGCATTTTTCTTTGAGTAATTTTTTATTGCGGTTTCCTTATATCCCCAGAGAATCTCGATCCCTCCCCATCCTATATGATGAATAGTGTTTGTTTTTAGAGAAAAAAAAAGACCCACCTAACTAACTGACACATTGAGAAACTCCAAAAACATGTGCAATGTGTAACCCCTGTGGACCTCCCACCTCCACCAGGGGGTAGGTTGGGGATATTTTCTCATCTCTCTTCATTCCAGTTTGTTCTGCACGATCTTTATAATTTTCTGAGATTTGCATCTTGGTGTGTAATTCTTTCCATTTACATTGGTGTTGTTACTGTGTGTATTGGGCTTTGTTTTGTTTGCTTTGGTTTGGTTCTGTTACTTTATTGTGCAACCATTCATGCAGACCTTTCCAGTGCTTCTCTGTATTTATCAAACTCATCATCCATGACAGTGCAGTTGTATTCCATTACATTCATGTATAACAATTTATTTGGCCATTTCTTAATCAATAGTTATCTGTTTGGTTTCCAGTTCTTAGCTATTATAAAAAGTGGTAATGTAAATATTTGGGAACATGGGAATTTTTTTGTAATGATGTATTCCTTGGGGTGTAAGCACAATTATGGAGTCTCAGGCTCAAAAAGTAAGGAAATTTCAATAACTTTATTGCATAATTGCAAATTTCTCTAGAAAATAACTACCAAAACAGAGCTCCACCAAAAATATGTTAGTCTGCTTATCTTCTAACAATCCTTCCAACATTACTAACTTTTTTTGCCAATTAGCATGTTATGACATGAAGCCAGTTACTTTAATCTGTATTTCTTTTATTATTAGTTATTTGAAACATTTTAATGCAGTTATAAATACTTTGCAGTTCTTCTGAGAACTATTTTGGTCAAATCCTATGATCTGTTGTGGAATGATTATTAGTTTAATATATACAACTATATATGTATTTTATATATATATATGCATATATTGTATGTATAATTATATATTGTCAAATTTATCTTATAATGGCTAGGTAAAAATATATAAAAAGTATGTCCATATGAAATATATAATTCAATATGGAATAATGTGTAATTATTTGTATTTCTTGATTACCTAACCCTACAGAGAAATTTGATAGTTTTTCCCCCATTAAACCACTACCCTTCTTATCACAGATTCATTAATGGGTTTGTACAGAAGCTTTACAGTATTAAGTAATCAAAATTGTTTACTTTAGCTTTTGTAATTTCCTCTATTGCTTATCTGGTTAAGAATATGTCTCTTCCCTATAATTGTTTTTTGTATGATCTTTAACATTAAGTTCATGGATCAATTTAGAACATATTCTGGAGAGTGAAGGTGTCAATTTGTGCATAATTCCTGCCAGAGTACTCTCCAGTGTCCCCTGCAGTTTTTAATCACACAGGGAGTTTTCACCTGGGTAACTAATATTTTTCACTTCATAGTTTTGTTCTTTCCAAATCTGCTTTATCTAGTCTCTTCATTGACTTTTTTTTAAAGCAATAGAAGATGTTTTTGATAAATGCTATTTTAAAACATAGTATGAGGTCTGAAAATGCTTTTATACCTTTGTCCTTACTTCTTTTCATAATTTCCCTTGATAGCATAGATATTGTTTTTTGAAATTTTCGTCATTCTATTAAGCTTTGTAAAGCATTCTCTTGATAACTTGATTGTTACAGCATTAAAAGTACAACTGAATTTTGGCAGTATTGCCATGTTTATGACATTGGCATGGCCTAGTATTGAGCACTGAGTGTTCCTCCAGGTATTTAGATTCTTCCTTACACTTTTTTTTTAAAGGAATGTTTTGTAATTGATTCTATACAAGTCATTTGTGTGTTTTGGGAGGCTGAATACCAGACATTTCATGCATTTTGTAGTTATTTGGAATGGGATTTCACTTTCTATTACCGTTTCTTTTTAATTATTGTTATTATAATATTGAATTGCTGTTGATTTTTTAGGATTTATTTTGTGGCCTACAACTTTGCTGACAATTGTCTCACTTAATAGTATCTTTACAAATTACTTGGTCTTTTCCAATTAAATCATCACCAGAAAGGGATAGTTTTATATCCTCTATACCTCCTCTATACCTATCTTTATTCCTTCCCTTTTTTATCTTGTTGCCAACACTAATATTTCCATTACTATGAGAAATGATAGTGGGGATTGTGAGCATCCTGACTTTACTCCTATGCTTCTTGGAATAGATTCTATTTGCAAATTATGACTGATTTTAGTTTTAGATTCTTTTTATGATATTAGGATTTTTAACATATGATTGTTATACTTTGTGAAAGATTTTCTCTCTTTTCGAGATGATACTATAATTTGTGATTTGGGGGGTTAAATTATATTTTTCCCCTCAATACTGAAGCATCCTTGCGTCTCCAGTACATATCCCAGTTGATCATAGGGAATACATCTGTAACCTGAGAGGTTTTTGTTTAAAAATTATGAGTTAATATTGATTCATAATGTTACCCTATGGTTTTGTGAGTTTTATCTTTTCCTGGTTTTAGGTAGGACAATATTTGTCTCAGAAATATTTTAAAAAGTGGAAAAATTTGTCAAGTGTGGATTTTTACACTTCCTTAAAGAATTTGATATCATTCTCCTGTGAATCTATTGAGTATAGAGATTTTTTTATTTGGTAGTTCCTTTAGAAATAGACCTCTTTCTTTTTCTAAGACTGGATTGTCAGGTCTTCTGGCAGTATGAATACTTTTCTTGTTTTTGTTTTTGAAAGTAATCCTCTATTTATTTTGTATTCTTAAGTTTTGTTAGCATATTAACTATACAAAAATGTTCTATTTTTAAATTTCTTCTCATTTCAATGTGATTTCATCTTGTTCATTTTATATTTTATTTAATTTTCAAATCTCTTTTTTAAAGCAGCCTAATTAAGGGTTTATTAATTTTATTAGTCTTTTCATAATACTACCTTTTACTTTTGTTGACAATTTCTATATTTTGTTTCCAAGTATATATTTCCCCTCTTATTTTTAATCTCTTCTTTTGTGCTTGTTTTAGGTTAGTTTACTTGCCGATTTTTAAATTTGTAAACATGCATTGTCCGTTTGTTAATTTTTCTTTTGTTCACATATGATTATATCAATATGATTTTTCATCTCAGGATTGCTCTAGCTTCATCCCCAAAATTTTGACATATGGCTTCCTGATTATCATTTTCTGTTATATAGCCGTTAATTGCTTCTATGATTTCAGATTTCATTGTTCGTTTTTTTCTGCCACAACAAACTTTATTGCACAAACATCATTTACATACAGTCAGATATAAAGATGTCTCTTTGAATGACTTCTGTGCATATATGTTCTCAACTCAAGATTAGAGCATAAAAGTTAGGCCACAATGCTGCAGGTGCTCTGCCCATGGGTGGATCAGGGAGAAGATAAACACTTGGAAGTAGAAACACTTAAATGGCAGAAAGACAACACTGAATTATTGACCAAGAACATTCATGCACAACCCTGTGCCTGCTCCAACTGAGGGAGTTTGGGGGCCAAGTCTAGTGCTCATCTCAGACCTATGCATCTGGGTAGGCTAGCAGCCTTAAAACTTGTTCTCTTCCTACTCCCCAAACCCATTTTACACTGTTTTTTTCTCACCTTACATCTCTTCCAAAGAATTCTCCACCTGTTGCCCAGTAAGTTCCATCCCCACAATGGTAAGCGTTTAGGTTAAATATAGTTCTAAGTTATTCTAGAACATCAGATCTAAATTATATTATCTGACTCATGAAGCAGAGACCCTTTAAACTCTGACCTATCTCTTCCACAGAATCCAAGTCATTCTCCCTCACAGGTAGTTAGGATGCAGACAAAAGCCTTAGGGTTAGCTAGACAGCTCTGTGGATGATGGCGCTGGGGAAACATAATACAGCAGGAAGCCTGGGGCAGAGCCAAAATAGAAGGGGGGGAGGGAGGAGATGCCCAACACTACATTGAGTGCTTAAAGCATGTCTTTCTCTGTCAACCAGCCAGAAGGATCCTTGTAGCTAAATAAAGCTAGAGAGAATGAGAGGAAGCCCTGCAAGAATCTAACTCAGCCAGCAGATGAGCTCCCCTCTCCTGCCAAGGGTCAACATTTGGCAGCCTGCACAGCCTAGAACAAAGTCCTCCAGTCTTAGTCTTGTTTCCCCTCTGCTACTGGCCACCACTGCTTCCCCCAGGTCCCAAAGTACTGTGAAATTGTGAGGTAACTCTAGACTGGAGTGCAAACACCAAGGAGCATAGCTGGACAATCCACTCCTCAAAAAATGCCAATCCCCTTCTCACTCCAAAGGATGAATATCCTTGTCTGGATGAGAATTCAGAAGAAACCTTCCCTCATAAGGGTTTTAACCCCAAATGGACAGTAGCTGCCAGTGCTGAGGACTTTTCCATGAGAATCAGTGATTGTGGGAATAAACAGTATTTTCAGTTTCCATGGGGCACCTGTGCTGGATTTGCAAAGACCTTTTCTTGATCTAAATCAAATCTCCATCTAATGGCAGCAGAAGGGAGTAGGGAAGAGGCAGGAGAGAAAGGTGTTTGCATGCTAGGTAAAGCTTTCTGACTCTACCACTGTTCCTTCTCTTTGGTCTATGTAGAAGAGTGACTAAAAATTAGGGAAAACAAAATTATGGTGGCAGACAGGAAATGAGGTCCAGGGGGTTACAGTAGGCTGGGCTGGGTTAAGCAAGGGGAAGGCCCAGCTTCAAGACTGAAAGACAGACACCCAGACAACCACCTGGACAGGTCATGTGACACTGTCCCCTCCTTCCCCCCACCTCACTCCCTTGACCCTGCCCTCCCCTCCTGGTATCCCCATTGACAATTCTGGGCAACCCCCTGTGGGAGTTGCAGTCTTTGCCTTCTCTCCCCAACAAACCACCCCAGTGGAAATGTCCATCAGCTTTTTGCCAGAGAACCATGCTTCAGGCTCTCCTGTATCAGTACCTTGGGACTGGCCCTAGGCATGGGATGAAAATGGTTGTTGGTACCAGGATGCCAAGAAGGTTGTAAACAACAGCCCACTCCCACCCTGGGGTCTGAGTATTCTTGGTTCTTGCCTCAGGCAGGATGCTGTTGGGGTTGGAGGGAGATGTGGTGGCACTCCATCCCAGGGATGGGCTTGGGGGCTTCTAGGCCCTCAAGCTCCCCTGGGTATCTGTCTCTATTTCAGATGAACTGCTCTCACGTCTATTTCAGCACTGTCCTGCTAGGGTTTCTCCTGCAGCTTCAGACGGATTGACCCAAGACGAATCAGGAGATACTGGTAGTCAAAGTAGCCTCGCTTCTCCCCAAAAGGTTCCTGCATTGTCTTGTCTTGGAGGTGTAGTCGGTCTTTGCACACCCCCTGATAGAAGTCATAATACTCCATAAAGGACTTTTCCAACACATCTGTTAGGGACTCAGGGCAGGGACATTTTCCCTCCAGCATGTCACAGACTGCCACTCTGATGGTCTCATGCCGGATATACTCATTGTAATTTTTGCTGTCTCCTGGGCGTTTCTCCTGCTCAAAGCCAGGTTCATTGTGGTAGGGGTTTTCATTCATTAGTGACTGGATGGAGATAAGCACAGAGGAGATGCTCTGGGCTGGGCTCCAGGCAGGGCCTGCCCAAGTCCCCAGAATACTCAGGCAGACTTTCCCACTGCGGTAGAAGTTGGGGTTAAACCTCACCGTGTTATTTCCAGTGGTCAGCAGTTTGACCCGTGGTGGGCGGATAGGATAATCTGGAGGACAGCGAATCAAGAACAAGAAGAAACCGCCTTCATAAGGAGTGTCAAAGGGGCCTGTGATCATTGCATGAATCCTAGTCATGTCATCGGGATCAGGCACAACAAACATCCCCGGGGGAGGCTCCTTATAAATGCACATGATGTCCCGCTTGATGCGCAGCAGGCACTGCGGGGTGGGGCGCTCGTTGTCCCAGTCTGAGGCCACCGTCGGGTCCCAGACAGGCAAGGAACTAAGAGTGGGGGCCCCTTCGGTAGCGGAGGAGGGCCCGGGCAGTGGGTCAGGCAGTGGATCCAGGCCTTTGCCTGGCCCAGCAGCAGGCGAGGACACAGCAACAGGAGAGGGCACAGGCAGCTGGTCTGGCAGGGGGTCCAGGCATCCCCCAGGCCCAACAACAGGCAAGGGCACAGGACCAGGTGAGTGCACGGGTCCAGGAGAGTGCACGGGACCAGGTGAGGGCACACCCAGTGGATCAGGCAGGGGGTCCAGGCCTCCCCCCAGCCCGGCAACAGGTGAGGGCACAGGCACAGGCGAGTGCACGGGACCGGGTGAGGGCACGCGCAGTGGATCTGGCAAGGGATCCGGGCCTCCCTCAGGCCCGGTAGCAGGTGAAGCTGCCGGCACCGGGTCCCGGCATCTGACCGGCATGGCAACAGGCAAGGGCACGGGCATCAGGTACTGCAGGGAGTCCAGGCGTCTGCTCGGCCCAGGAGCAGTCAAGAAATGGAGCAAAGGGTCCAGGCCTCTGCAGGGCGGGGCAACACCCATGAACCCAGCCCACGGGTCCAAGCCTCCACAGGGACCAAGGGGAACGCGGGGCCCAACATCAACGTCCGGCCCCCCGGTGCCGCCCGGCCCAGTGATAACGCCCGGGCCGCCAGTTTTGCCGGTTCCACCCGCCCCGCGGGTAGGGTCCGCATCGCCGGTACCGCCGGGCTCCCCGGTTCTGTCCGCCCCGCGGGTACCACCCGCCCCACCGGTACCGCCCTGCTCGCCGGTTCCGTCCGCCGCGGCCGCCACGTCGGGTAGGGAGGGGGGCCCTCCGCCACCACTCTCGCCGCCGTCCGGGCGCGGGCTCCCTGCAGTCTCCGCCCCAGCAGTTGCTGCCTTCTTAGTTGAACTCTCCGCCATCACTGCTCCGCTTAGGGGAACTCCGGGCCAACGAGGCTGCAGTCCAGAGCTGCCGCTACCTCCGCCGCCTTACCCGCAGCTCCCGCTGCAACTCCCTCAGCTCCCTCAGTCAGCGCAGCCCCCACCTTCTCCAACTCTCCCTCCGCCGCCTCCACTTCCGCTACTTCACCTCACCCCCCGCTTCCGCCTCCACCTCCACAGCACCGAGTGCCGCGTCTGATTTTATTGTTAAATATTCTTTGGCTCGGTATCTTTTGGTGATGATCCCTGAACCAGTTTCTATTCTTCTTATATTATGGTGTATAAAGGATGAATCCATCACTTCTGTCTTTGTATATTTGTAATATTTTTCTTCCCAAGCACATGGCAAAGTATTCTAAACTTGTGGTGCAGAAGACGATGTTTATTATTTTGCAGTTTGGTTTAGAAAATGCCACAAATCTTTTTTCATATAATTTTTATTTGGTTTATATATATATATATATATATATATTTAATTTGAGTTCCAAATTCTCTCCCTTTCTCCAGCCCGTCCCCTGCCCATTTGAGAAATCAAGTAATAAATCATTTGTACATCCGAAGTTATACAAAACATTTCCATATTAGCCATGTTACAAAAAAAAAAACTAAGTAAAATAAAGTAAGTGAAAAATATGCTTCAATATGCCCTCAGAATTCATCAGTTCTCTCATTGGATATGGATGGCATATTTTGAGTCCTTTGGAATTGTATTGTATTGTCTTTTTGATCAGAGTAGCTAAGTTTCACAGTTGACCAAAAGACAGTAGAAAAACACTGTCACTTGAATGTTGAATGTCACCGTATCCGTGAAATTATATATTTTGGGGTAGTGTGAGCTTTTAATGTTAAGTCATGTTAAACTCTTTTTTTTAATTCATTTTTTATTTGTTTTCTTGTTTACATTATTCATTTTCATTACCTTTTTTGAATTACACATTTTCTCCCCGTCTTGCTCCTGCCCCAACCCCATAACAGCAATCCCACTGTAAAGCCCCTCCCCTGCTCTGCTCTCCTATTTTCTAG
>CM053602.1:59288148-59312999 GCA_028646575.1 Pseudocheirus occidentalis | reverse complement strand
CTGCCAGAGCTATTAGGGGGGTGTTGCAAGTCCCCCCAGCTTTGGCTTGCTGAAAGTGCACCCCAGGACCACCACCCAAGACCACGATCCGGATCCAGGCCACTCAACACAAGAGCACTTAGCCCGATCAATCGATTCAGCCCCCCTGCGGAGTTCGCAGGCCAGGGGCTCTGAAGCAGCCTGGTGGGGGCCACTGCTGCTGGTTCCAGTAGTTCCCCTCCCCCACTGCTTCCTTGCCCCGGGGGTAGAATGGCCGAACTGCTTTACCCGCCCCAATTAAGTTTCAAAGTTTCAGCTTTCAGTAATGGTTTCTGACTGAAGCTCCCCTCAGGCCGGTGCTTTAGATTTTCTTTGAAGTAGACTCACACTGCGGCTTGGGAGGCTCCGCTGCTCCTCGTGGCCACCCTGGGGCTTTGCCTGGCCACATGGTTTTGGGCTGGCCATTCTCTGCTCCTCTGCTCCTCTGCCTGCGAGCTGCGAGCTGCGCCTTTCCATCCTGCTCCTCACACCTTGGCAGATGTGGGGGTGCTGGAGGCTGTAGAATCGCTGCAGGCTGGCTGCGGGGCTCGGCTCAGCTCCTTCCCACCGTCCCAGGCTTGGCCGCGGTCTCGGCTTCCGGCTGTTCCAGCCTCCGTTCAGGCGGCCGCGCTGAGCCCCTGCTGCCGAGCTGCCTTCAGCGAGAGCTGTGTTCTCTGTATTTCTGTGAGTCTGAGAGTCCTAGACTTTCCTAGACTTTGTCTGGGCTCGTATTTTCTGGGTGTTTAGGGTGGCGGTGTGGGAGCTGCGGGACCTTGCTGCTTCCAAGCCGCCATCTTGGCTCCGCCCCCCATATTAAACTCTTAAGTCAAATTAAGCAGACCCAGCATTGGCAGTGTAGCCATAACTTTCTGATGTTAGTAAAATAAAATTGGCAACTTGAAATTAAAACATGCCAAGGTTTTGATACACTTGTCATAAGATATTAATGAAACACTTCTAAACACTGATGTGAAGTGTCCAGATTCTCAGATGTTTGTTGCGTGAGTTTTGTTTAGTTGTGTTTTTTTTTTCCTCCGTGAATGTCTGGCACATTGCAATCCTCAAGCATGTGGTTATCTTTGTTGTATTGGCATAATCAGTGACTTGTACATTCAGCGGTAGCATTTTAGCAAGTTTTATCAGCCAGTAATATTTTCAGTTCGTAAATACGGATTCAAAAATCATATGCAAGAATGGATTTAAACTTGCTGAATGTAAAGATTGAACTTCAAGTCACTGTAGGTTTAGTAATTGCTTATTGTATTAGTTTAGATGCTAGCACTGCATGTGCTGTGCATATTCTGATTTTATTAAAATAAAAAGTTGAACTTCAAAAAAAATTGGATATGGATGGCATATTTTGAGTCCTTTGGAATTGTATTGCATTGTCTTTTTGATCAGAGTAGCTAAGTCTTTCATAGTTGATCATGATTATAATATTGCTGTTATCATATTTGATGCTCTCCTGCTTTTGTTCACTTAATTTTGCCCCCATTCATATAAATCTTCCCAGGTTTTTCTGCAAACGTTCCCCTCATTTCTTTCTCTTTTTTAATTACTAAAACTTAAATACACAATAAGAAAAGAAACAGAAATGTATTATATGTTTAAATATTGAAACTTAAATATAAAAATAAGAAAAGGAAAAAAGCATGTCATATGCACAGCATAATGTAAGAGGATTCAAAATATTATAGCAATAAATTTGCATTTCAAGAAAGCCCATACATGTTGTTTTCAGAACAGTCTATCTTTGCTTCCTTGTAAGTTTTCTTCTGTGTTCTGTTGTGCACACTTTACTTTGTTCTTTTCCTCCCTTCCCCTTTCCTCCAGAAGGCTAAAATTAAGGATGGATATATTTATATATAATTATAGATATATACGTACCCATATACATCTATATACATACATACATATATAGGACATACAGTTTCCTTAACAAATTCTACTTCTGATCATTGTTTTTATGTTTGTTTGTTTCTCTTATTTCCAATACCTCTTAATTCCTCTACTTCTACCCCCCTCTACCTTTGATGTAATCTGGGATGCTTTTGTCTGTAACCTCAGTTTGTAAAATCTCACTTGTGTTCGGGTACCTATGTATGTAACATCAGTTTGTAACAAGCCTGTGCAATTAAGTTGTAAAAGTCACACTTTCTCCCAGCCATAAAGGCATTAACTCTGCCTTTCCCCTTCCCCCAGCCTAAAAGTCTTTTCCCTGAGCTAATAGTCTGCCTAGATAGTCATTCTATAAACAAACCCTTAGAGAAATGCATAGCCCCTTTGTTCTAAGTGACCAGCTGCACCCAAAAGCCTTAAACAACATTATTAGAGAGATAACTCCATCCCAATACCGTACTTCCTGAATCCCTAATCAGTCAAGCTCACAGACTTGGCACCTCCTGAAACAAAAAAGCCTATCCTCCCAACAGCCATATTGGACATATTCCATTCATCCTTAACCAAAAGTAACCTAGTGATGTCACAAGCCAAAAACCACACCTCCAGATAGCCCCCCCCCAGGAGGATGTCCCAGTGAATTATGGGCAAAACACCTGCCCAGTTGATATAAAAGGTGGATGTCCCTTTAAGCAGTGACTATTCTGAAACTCCTCCCTAACTCCTCCCTAAAACTCCACCCTTGCTCACCTAGTTAGCATAATTAACCTTTGATTGACAGTTTTATCACTATAAAAGCTGCATCTCTAGCCCCTGATCTTTGCAGGTTCCCTTGATGTTTTCCTGCCCATTGCAAAGCGTAAAACGTTATAACTCTACCTTAGATCCCTGCACTTTGCAGGTCCCCCCTATTTCTCCTGCCTGCTGCTAAGTCAGCATATTAATAAACTTTGTAACTTTGCCAATAGATGGCTTGGTTCTGTGAAATTCTTTCCAGACAAGAACCCTCAAGGGATTCATAGGAGATCCCTCAGACACCTGCCTCTCCCCAACCTCTTCACTTTGACCTCCTATTATTTAACTTACCTTCCCTCCCTCACCCCCAAGGATCTCTCCCTTATCTTCCCATTCCCATCACTATAAACACAATTCTATACCCTGCCCCTTTAACCTGTTCCCTCACCTTCCCCTCTAGAGATCACTCCCTTATCCTCTCTCCCTTCTCTATCCCCTTAGCATTTTATTTCTTTCAGAATTGAAGAGGCTTTTAGACTCTTCTATATGGAAGACTCTTCTTGTATACACACACACACACGCACACATACACACACACACACACATATATATATGTATATATGTATATATGTATGTATATATATATGTTCCCTCTTCAACCCATTCCAGATGAAAATAGGTTTCCAGAACTAATAGCTTTCCATCCCATCTATTTCCTCTGCATCAACTCTCCCTCTCACATCTCATTTGTATAAAATAATTGCTCTTTTTAACTGTTCTAAACAGTTTTACTTTTTAAAGTCCTATCATGCTCAGTTCTACCCCTGTCTTTTCTATGAAAAAACCCAGTTAATAATAACAGTCTTAGACATAGGTTTTACATTTTACATATATAAGATGTAAATACTGTGTCCTTATTGAGTCCCTTGTAATTCACCTTTGGTAGGTACCTTGTATTTTTCTTGGCTCTTGTTTGATGAATCTATTTAGTTCCATTTTTGTTTTCTTAACAAAGTCCTGAAAAGTCTGACAGTTCATTAAAAATCCATTTTTTTTTCATTTGGGATTATGCTTAAGTTTGTTTCTATTTGTTGCTATTATGTTATCATAATCTTTTTGGCAGGAACCCCAGTTCTTTTGCTCTCTGATATATAGTGTTTTAATCCCTGTGGTATTTTAGTGTCACCACTGCTGGGTCTTGTGTGATTTTAGTTGTGGCACTGTAATATTAAATTGTTATGTTGTTGTTATTCATAATATTTTATCCTTGAGCTGGGATTTTGGAATTTGACTATGATATTCCTGTGGGTTTTTCTCATAGAATCACTTTCAGGTGATGGTTGGTGGATTTCTTCTATTTCTGCTTTCTCTTCCGGTACTAATGCTCCAGGACAGTTTGCACTGATTGTTTCTTGTACAATTGCATCAAGATTCTTTTCCCTTAAAGAATCTAGAATTTAAAGTTCTATAATCAAATGTTAAAAAATATATGTGTATGTATGTATATATATATATATATGTATGTATATATAATTATTATTAACTACATCCAACTAGGAATTAAGATATACAGGCACTGGGGAAGGGAGATCCATCCTCCCCTACCAGAAAGTCAGAGGGGTGAGAGGGAGGACATAGTAGAGAGCAGATCGGGGGAGGCGTTATGCAGTGGAATGGCTGTTTTGAGATGTTGGGTAAGGGAAAGATGGGGAGAAAATTCATAATTCAAAATCTCTTGGAAATGAATTATGTAAACAAGAAAATAAATTAACTAATTTAGTTTTTAAAAAATAAAATAACCATTGTAACTACAAAAAAAAGATTCTTTTCTCTTTATCACAGCTTTCAGGTAGTCTGATTATTCTTATGTTTTCTTGATCTGCTCATAAGGTCAGTTGTTTTTCTTATGAAATATTTCACTTTGTCTTCTTTTTTCATTCTTAATATTTTGTTTTTATTATTTCTCAATCTCTTATGAATTCTCTGGCTTTCCCTTGCCCAGTTCTGATTTTCAAGGAGTCTTTTTCTTCCTTAAGATTCTGGGTCTCCTTTCCTAATTGGTTGGCTTTCTTTTCATAATCTTCTTGTTTTTCTTGGATTGTTCTTATTTTATTTTTTTTAGTTTTTCCTCAATCTCTCTTGTTTGATTTTTATAGCTCTTCTATGACTTCTTTTTGAGCAGGTGACCATTTGCCATTACTCTTTGGGGTAGAAGGTTTCTTTGCTTCAGTGTCCTCCTCTGAAGAGGAACCCCAGTCTTCTCTATTCCCATAGTAATTCTCTATGGTTGAATTCTTTCTCCTTTACCTATGCATTTAAAAAAAATTAGTAACTTAGTTTATTGTTATGGCATTTAATCCTGGGGTATGGGAAATGGTGACTCTGGCCTCAGATTCTCCTTCAGTTCTCCTCTCTAGCCTGGAACTATAATGGAGACCTGCAGCCTCCTGTAAGTGACAACAGCCAGCTGCTCCATTGCTTCTGCACTCACGTATCATGTCCTGGGTTTTTACTCACTCCCAGGACATCTTCACAACACAACTGGGTCTAGCATTCCTTGTCCCTTGCTCTTACCAGCTCAGATGAAAATACCCCTCACTGTCCCAGGGGTAACAGTTCCTATGGCTGTGGCTGAGGCAGCCTCCAAATGCAGCCAACCTCAATGTTGTTTTTTTGTGTAAGCTGACCTAGGACCTAGTCTGGAGGTGTTCACTTTTTACAGGGACCAAACTTCATCCAGGAATTTTTCTTTACACCTCAGATTGTGCCAAAAGGACCCCTGTTCTGCACCCACTCTTATTTATTTTTACTCACTCACTCTTCGCCCTGAGGTGTTATTTTCATCTCCTTTGTGAGGTAAAATCTTGAGAGTTTGGAATTTTCTGACATACTCCAAAAACTTCCCAGAATCTTCTTTCTCCCCCTCATGATTTCTTATGCCAAAATAATGGTATTCCCCCAAAATCATATATCACATTTTGTTCAGCCATTTTCCCATTGATGGGTACTTCCTTAATTTACTATTCTTTGCCACTATAAAAAAGAGGTTCTATTAGCATTTTTTGTACATATATGTCCTTTTCCTCTATTAAAAAAATGAATCTCCTTTTGATACAGGCCTTGTAGTGGTATTGCTGCATAAATGGGTAAGGGAAGTTTTATAGCTTACTGGGAATAGGTCTAAATTGTTCTCCAGAACAATTAGATCAATTCACAATTCCACCAACCATGCCTTAGTGTCCCTAATTTGCTACATCTCCTCCAGCACATGTCATTTTCCTATTCTGTCATGTTAGACAGTCTGATAAGTGTGAGGTTCTATCTCAGATTTGTTTCAGTTTGTAGTTCTTTAATCAACAGGGATTTAGAAATTTTTTAAATGTCTATAGACACCTTTGATTTCTTTTTAAAACTGCCTATTCATATTTTTTGACCATTTATCTGCTGGGCACTAGCTATTATTTTTTTAAAATAAATTTAGCTCTATTCCCTCTGTATTTGAGAAATGAAGTATTTTTCTATGATATCTGATGGAAAATTTTTTCATAATTTTTTCTGTTTTTCTTTTAATTTTGCTGAATTGGTTTTGTTTGCTAAAAGCTTAAATTTAATGTAATCAAAATAATTTGTTTTATTTCCTGGGATCTTCTGTATCTTTGAATTGGTCATAAACTCTTCCCTTATCAACAGATCCGATGGGCAAATTTTTCTATGTTCCTATGACTTGATTATGATATCACCCTTTATTTATAAATCATGTACCCATTTCAGTCTTACTGGTGATGGTGGATTGGTTCTTGTCCTTCTTGCTTAAAGAGGAATAATTTGACAGCTCAAACTTGAAGTCAATGTGTTGCAGATTCATGATGTATTGTTGTAGAACCATCTCATAGGATTCAAAGTCAGACCACCTCTAAGCCAAGTATAGGCATTTATTGAAATAGATGCCTCTCATGAAGTGGGCTGAGTTCCAAGAGGAAATATCAACCTCAGAGAAAATAAGATGTATTTTATAGTGTAAAGATGCAATTGCATAACAGAAATTATTAAATATTAAAAAGGAAGGAAAGGTTGTTAAGTGATTAGGTAATAGGGGAGGGATGTCAGCCACAGTGCAACTGCACATGCAATTACTCACAATGCTTACAGAAATACCTATTTGGGAAGGTATGTGTATAGGAAAATGTTATTTTAATAAGCCTCTCTATATCATCAGTTCACCTGAAGGACAGCTTTTACTATTACTGTCCGGGTGCCTATTTCAGGAAAATTCCTTGCAGTGTTTTGTGGTCCACATCCAGGTGGTGTTGCTTTCTGATTGGCTGAATATTGTAGTCCTGTCTGAGACTAGATGAATGTAGCTGTGCTTGAGTGCGTGGACATACCTGCTGTTTCTGTGGGAAAAATGAGGAATGGGTCTGAGGGCAGTGGCTGGATAGATGCAGTGGTTGGGATCTCATAACGTAGATCTCATAACAGCACACTTGCTGTTTCTGTGAAAAATATGAGTTCATTGACATACCTGTTCTAGTGAGTAGTGAGGCATATATGAAGAAGTTAGAATATTGAGTCAGGGTGGAGAAAGGGGTGAGCGGCTAGGTAGGGGAAGTGGACCTGCTGTTCAGTGGGTCTGTAAGGAAGCTAGAATATTGGTGCTAGGGACAGTTTTATTAGGATTTCATCAATGGTACAGTGTGTCCAAATGAGGCTAAGACAATCAGGCTCAGAAGGCTGTACCCCGGGTCAACCAGTCCATGTGAGCATTTAGTGTAGAGATGTCTCTTAATTTGCACATCTCAGATTTCTTTTAAGCTAAGGCAACTCTGCTTTACTGATTGAGTACAGTGCCTTCTTTGACATGGGCATGCCATGCTGGGTGGTCCTTTGTTGGTGTCTTACAATTGATTCTGAAGTTCTTCAGAAAGACCTTGAGAGTGTACTTGTATCACTTCTAAATTCTGCATGAGCATTTTCCTTTTGTGAGTTCTCCATCAAGTAGAATTTCTTGTAAATGTACATTTGATATTTGAACAACATGGAAAGCCCATTGGAGTTGTGCTTTCCTCAATGCTTAGAAGTTCTGCTAGAGAAAGGACCTCAGTATCCAGGACTTTGTCTTGCCTGATGATCTTCAGAGACTTCTTAAGACCAATCAAATGGAAGCTATTCAGTTTCCTGGCATGGAGCTGGTAGACTCTGTAGTTTCAGAGGCTTACAACCATGAGGTCAACACAACAGCTCTGTAGAGTTATAGTTTGGTAAGCAGTCTAATACCTCTTCTCTTCCATAATTTCCTTCAGAGCCTCCCAAACACAGAACTACTCTGGCAATGTGAGTGTCAACCTGATCATCTGTGTGTATAGACTTGGAAAACATTGCCAAGGTAAGTGAGGTTAGCCACTTGGTATATGGTGTGAGATGTTGGCCTATGCCTAGTTTCTTCCAAACTACTTTCCAATACTCACAACAGTTTTCTTTTTCTATAGTTAGTTCTTGCCCCCAAAGCTTAATTTGTGCTTATCAAATACTAGATAACTATGGTTATTTACTGCTGTGTACTATATCCTTAATCTATTGCACTGGTCTACCATTTTATTTTTTAGCCAGTACCACATTGTTCTGATGATTACCACTTTGTAACATAGTTTGATCTCTACCCACACATTGTTCGCACTATGCTGCTATGTTCACTCTTTTGTGGGGGAAAATCTTGAGAGCCTGGAATTTTCTGGCCTTCTCTGCCATCTTCCCAGAATTGTCTCTTCATGCTTTCTTCATTTGTATAATGTTTTCCAAACTTCTGTAGGCTTCTAGTCATCCTTTTATTCCTACCCTCCATTAAAGTCACTGCTTATTCTTCTCTTTGGATATCTTATCCAATCTTATCTAATGCCTCATTAGAACATGTTTATGGGGGAGTTAGCTTCCTCTATAATCTTTTACATTTCCCCCTTAATTAAAAGTCTATTGTACTTATTTGTATACATGCCTTATCTCTCATTAAGATACAAATCTTAGGGCAGAAGGGACTTCATCCTTTTTCATCTTTGTTACCCCAGACCTAGTTCAGTGCTGTGCATATAGTAGACACTTAATAAATGTTTGTTGAATCAAATTTATTAGCTAACTTTCCAATGTTTTATCCCATTGCAAGTATTTGTTAAGTCAAACTGGGATCAGCATTTCCTAGGTAGCAATTTCCAGGTTTCCAGCCAAATGAATTGCAATTTCTATATTGTTGTATATTTTTAGACTGTCAAAATAATTTGTAGGTGCCTCATTTCACAGTGTATTATTTTCTTTCATATCCCATAATGGATACCATTATTCTGGTTGTCTTCTCTCTAAAAGTTTCTTATGAAAGCAACAGTTTTGTTTTTAAGGTATTGTTAAAGATTTTTATACATACATACATACATACATATATACATACATATATACACACACACATATATGTGTGTGTATGTATACATATATTTATATATGTACACATATATGCATATAGAGGGATATGTATATGTAATTTTGTATAGGTAATATGGATGTATATGCTTTCAGTGGAAATACATAGAATTTTAGTTAAGATGATATTTTTCTTCAAATTGTTTTGTCAAAAGATTTTTTGTATTTTTATTTTGTACTTTACTGGTGTTTTCCTTACCAGTTTCCCTTACCAGCATATTGTATCAGCAAGGCAGTATTCACAATGCCTACAGTAACTATAAGTATGCTGATATGGTTATTAATCACAAAATGTAACAGGCTGTCTACATGAAAAATAGCCAGAGCATTTATTCAAATACCAGAAAACTGAGTCCCAAAACCAAAAAGTCAAAGCCAACACAATAGTTATGAAGTTGGTACATGTAGTTAAAGTAGTAAACACCCACATTCTCAAGCCTTCAAAACAAGACAGGCTACCTCAGGCAAAGATCCTCCTCTCCTCACTTACAACAATTGCTCAGCATCCAGGCAGCTTGCTCCCAGCAGCTCCAGCCCCCAACAGTTCCTGTCCCTGGCAGTCCTCAGCAGGAGTCCTTAGCAGAGATTCTGGTAGGCTTAAAGAAAAACGAGTGCACACCACTGCCCCTGCTGCTGCTGTTGCCACTGCTTCCAGTCACCACTGCATGGATGCTAGCTTGGTTCCAGCTTTCTCTTGCTTCACCCCTTCCTGCTACATCAGTAAGTTCAATGGGCATGGAAGATCTTAAAATCACAGTATCATTACATTTGGCCCCAAGATCTTTCATGTCCCTTACTTGGCAAAAATGCATTAACAATACATTTCATTCCATAGGGTACTAGGAGTTTTAGGAGTAACTGTTATCAACAGAATTTTACAACAATATAACGAAGATAGCACACAATAAACACAGAAAACAATATTTTAAGGTGGGCCTTGAGCAAAAACTCCCCATCAATCCCCCCCAACGAAATGGGGTCCCAAAATCCTGGGGTAAGGGGTGAGGGTCTCTTCTTCCATGGCTGCTTGCTGCTGAAATTGGACATAGAGTGGTCCCTGTCCCAAGGAGAGGTCAGTTCTTTAGCCAGCATTTGGAATGTGCTTTATGCCAGGTACAGGGGTGACATATCACAGTTGTGAACAGGGGGTGACATCCAGCTTGAGCTATCAGGTATCCATAGGTGGAGGGTACTAAGCCTGTGGAAACAAATCTAGCAAACAAGGTGAACAGACAAAAAACCAAGAAGGAGCCAATAACCAAAAACAAGGTAGATATAGGATTAGCCATGCTACTGGAGTCCATGAGCCCACTATTGTAGACTCACTCATGTTAGAAAATATGAGTCAAGGGTACAATTTTATAATCATCTTCTCCAGAATAAACAATAGTTACAGGGGAAGAGCAAGAATGTTGCTTCCAGAATAGTTTGAATCCTGAAGTGAAATAACAATGACAGGAACCTCAGAGGAAATAAAAGCCTGTGTTTCTGGCACTCTGAACCTGCCAAGGATTCCCAGATAGCTGATAGCAGTAAAGACCACTGGTGGTCTATTGGAACTTCCAACCAGTGACAAGCCCACAGACATATTATAAAGATGCAGACCTGGGGCAAGAACTTACAGAGCTAAAACAAGAAAGACAATGAGCAGATTTTGCTTTCAAATCACACCATTTTCATAGCACTAAAAGTTTACAGGTGCCTAGGCTAAGCTTTTGCTTAAATTATGGAATAATTCTAAATTCAAATCTACTGGTTGCGACTTCACCTTACATATTTTTGTACTGGTAATGTGGCTCTCCTTTTTAAAGAAATTAAAGTAGTTGATGATTTATTATCTATTTTATCCCCCCCCCAAAAAAATCCAAATTCCTAGCTCTTATGTTTTGGCTGAGGCAAACCATAATCATAGAATATTCTTCTGACTAGTTAAATTGTTCTTTATTTCTTTAAGGAGTATCTTAAATTGAATCTATGAAAATGGTCTTTGGTGGGTTGCCTCCCATTTATATTATTATTAGTAATCATCATTTCTTTATTATTTGTTAGGATTTTATTTATTATTAATAATTTAAATATTATGAATTATATATCACTATATCCAACATATACATATGATATTTATATATCCTGATTGGGATAGCCCTATTTACCATTGCTTATCATATTTTGTTTTTATGATATAGAAATGCTGTTAATTTGGGGGGACTTACCTTATATTCTTTAATTTTGCTGAATGCCTTAACTAGTTCTATTACCAATTTTCCAGTATTTTGTAGGTATTCTGTTCACCATCATATAATCAGCAAATAGGGATGGAATTTTGTCTTCTCTTTGCTTATAATTACTCCTTTAATTGATTTATTTCAGCATATTGTTAGTTATGGGCTCTCTAGAACTGTAGCAAACAAGAACAAAAAGGCGTTGCATCTTTGCTTTGCTCCTATATTTATTGAGAAAGCTTCTAATGTATCTCCATTGCATATGATGCTTGCTTTTGGATTTTAGATACTTTTCATGATATTAAAAAAAAGATTCTTCTGCCTACAAATAAAATAGTTACAGTCTTATTCCCTCCCAAGTGCTATAATCTCTGCAGCCTTTGGAACATCATCTGGCTTCCATTTTACCTATACTTTAGGTCCCAATTTTATTCTATCAGTAGAACCAAATACTTCAGTTCATCTGATAGTTATTTTGGAAGGAGGGTCAGTTTTTACAAGTGGTATTATTTTACAAGGAACAATAATTACTTGAACTATCCTATCATTTTTTCGAATCTGTATGGGCCCTTCACCTAAATTATGGAATGTCATAACAATTTTATCTTGATAATTATAATCCATTGCTCCAGCCAATACATGTATTCCTTGAGCTGCTAATCCTGATTTGGGCAAAATCTGTCCAAAGTGATTTTTAGGGATTCTTATGCATATTCCAGTGGAGATTTTTCTTATTTCTTTTCTGTCTAACCAAATGTCCTCTAAACAGTGTAAATGATTGTAACGCCATGCACCAGCAGATTCCCAAAAGAATACTACTGTGAAGAGCTTTTAAGGTTCAGATTACACAGTGTAGTGAACACTGCTTATTCCATTACAAATCAAGGCAAATATTCACAATTTATCACAATATAATATTTACAGCATTACATCTTATCACAGAAAATCACAACACAATGTTCATAAGAGCTCCACACAGTTTTCACTGCAGTGGCCACAATATTTAGAACAAAGAACAAAAGAATAATCATCTGGTTTCCCTAAGGGGGAAACCCTCTTTGCTTAATCATTCAGTCAGTTCACAATACAATAATCAAACTTCCACTCATGGGGCAACCATACATCAGCCTAATCATTAGAAAACCACACAAACCCTCCACCCCTTGGTGTCCAGCAAACCTCAGTTTCATCCAAGGGAAGGCCTTTTATTCATCTTGACTCTGGGTGGTCTCTCTGATTCCCTGGATCTCCTTCCATGGTTTCAGCTCCCTCCTGAATCTGCCAAACAGTCACCTGGATTCAGAAGCAGACAGCTGCCAGGTTCTTGTCCAGTCCTCAGAGGTAGATAGCTCCCAGGTCCTTGTCCAGTCCTCAGGGCAGTCCCTGGCACACACTGAAGTTCACAGGGTCCAGAACATCTCAAACCCTTCACCACTTCTCTTGCCTGGAGCTCAAGGATAAACTAGGCCATGAACAAACAAAGTCTTATCCTGGTCATGCTTCTTCAGCCTTCCAGCAGTTCAGCTGGCCCTATGACCCAGAAGGAATATCGGCCTTCTTGGTGGCCTTCACCAGATTCTGGTCTCAGGAAAACTCCATCCCTCTCTCTGTCTCTCTCTTTCCCCCCCCACCCCCTCAAGAAAGCTCCAACTCACTTATTCTGTCCAGCAGCCCAGCTCCCAGATACTGAGACAATCCTGCTTCCTCCAACAGGAAAATTCCAAATTCTGTCTCTCTGTCTCTAGAATTCTTGCTTATATACTGGCCTCCTGTGTCAGCCAATCCCCTTCTTCCATGTCAACAGGGGAGTTCATGCCTTCTCATCAGTGGACAGGGCTCACACCTTCTATACAGAGCTCACACCTTCCATATTTAGCCCTAAGTTACTATATAAGCCCTAAGTGCTAAGTATCTGCTAAACTGATTGCTGTTACAATCATACCCCACTGGACCAGGTGTTCCTGGGTATGGTGCGGGGACATCTGTCCTCAAAGTCCAATACTCAATATTTGAGATCTTATATGTTTGATGTTTTCTAATTTGCAGATTTGGGGTCATCATTCTGGCTAGAAGTGTACTTCCCCCTAATGGTTTGTTATTCAAGTTATGTAAAGTCATGAACAAATTATCCTTCCAATGTTGATGCTAATTATTGGAACTTAACTTCCTTAACTGTTCTTTCAACAATCCATTCATTCTTTCAATTAACCCAGATGCTTGTGGATAATGTGGAATATGATGTATCCATTATATACTGTTTAGTATACAATACCTCTTCATTTCATTACCTTTGAAATGTGACCCACTGTCACTTTGAATCTGCATTGGTGTTCCATATTGTAGACTTATGAGATCTAGAGTCTTACAGGTGTTTTTCTGGGTTGCGTTCTTATGAGGAGAAGCCACTAGTATACCTTAATAGGTGTCAACACAAGTACATATAAATCTGCATCCTTTATCTTGTGGTAGTGGACCAATATAATCTATTTGCCAGATTTGGGCTGGGACCTTTCCTCTTGCTATTTCTCCAGTCACTACCTGAGGAACAGTTCACTTCTTTTCCAATTGACATATATGACATTCTTCTGCTATCTGTTTTAACAGTGAATGAAAGATACTAATGTGTTGGTTCAGAAGCCATGAAGGAAGATTTTATTGTGGTACCTTCACAGAAATCCTGGAAGAGGGCCTTGCTGATGTTTTCAAGGGTTCTGGGTCTGTTCTACAGGCATAGAGTAACTTGATAAGGACACTAGCTATGACTTTGTTGAGTCTTGTCTCCACAGGAACTGAGATTGCTGAGGGCTTGCCTGGATTGAAGATGAAAGAAGGGCCTTTCCTTGGGTTTTCAATGCTGAGATGTTATCTTGACCTTGTTATAGTTTAAGGTGGATGGCCTTTTGTGCTCTCCTGCCCCTTTTGAGAAAGTGCTTGGTGTTAATGGATGATATTGTAATTAATCTGTGTCCAGAGGTGGGATACCTTTGGCTTTTTTGTGCTCTGTGATTGACCAAATGAATATACTTTGTTTACGATTGGAAACTGATCTCCATTTGAGAAGAGACTTTGATTGACTAAATGAATGTACTGTCTAGGCGTGGAGTAGTACCTGGATCGAATTGAGAACTTACTTGCTAAAGGAATGAGTTACACTGTATTTTGATTTTTTCTGTTCTGTGAATGTTTGATGAATAAATGGGGTTTGCTATGCTGGTAATCTGAATCTTGGAAGTTGCTTTTGCTTGGCATTACATATATTTTTCTATTTAAAGAAATGAATTCTTTACAATTTGTCAAGGATGGGATTTGGGGGGGAGGATATAGTTTGAAGTCTGGCTGCCTTACATCTCTTTTTCCCTCGTGGATTCCTTTGATATTCTTGACCTTTTGTTCTTCCAGATGAATTTTATTATTTTTTCTACCTCTATGAAATATTTCTTTGGTAGCTTGGTTGGTTTACCATTGAATAAACAAATGAATTTTGGTAGAATTATCATTTTTATATTGAATTGGTGGCCCATGAATAATTAACATTTCTCCACTTGTTAAAATTTGTCTTTATTTTTGTGAAATGTGTTTTGAAGTTGTTCCTAGGTTTGTCTTGACAGGTAGATTCCCAAATATTTTCTACCATCTGTTGTTATTTTAAATGCACTTTCCTACCTCATTCCATTTCATGGAATATTCCATATTCTAATATTTTCATTGATTTTTTTCTTATTTTCTTTTAATAGCTCACATTTCTAGTACAATACTGGATACTGATGGTGACAATGGGCATTCGAGCATCATTGCTGTTCTTACTGGAAGGGCTCCTAGTTCATTTCCATTACAGATAATGCTTGCTCTTGGTTTTGGATAGCTACTTCTTATAATTTTATGAACATCTCCATTTACTCCTGAGGTTTCAGGGATTTTTAATAGGAATGGGTGTTATTTTTTGTCAAAAACTTTTTCTGCATCTGTTGATTTGATCACATTTTTTGTTATGTTTATTTGTTAATATGGCCAGTTACTCTTATAGTTAGCTTAATAGTGAACCAGCCCTACATTCCTAGTAGTAATACAGAGTGACCATAGTGTCCAATTGTTGTGAAATATCGCTCTACTCTCCTTTCTAGTATTTTGTTCATTTTTTTCATCAATATTCATTAGGAAAATTGGTCTGTAATTTTCTTTTTCTGTTTTTGCTCTCCCTGGCATAGGTATTAAAACCATACATGTGTCATAAAAGGAATTTGATTTGTCTCCTTTTTCTAAAGATAATTTGTATAGGATTCAAATTAATTACTCTTTAGATGTTTGGTAGAATTCACTTATAAATTTATCTGGGGCTGTGGATTTGTTCTTAGGAAATTCACTCCTGTATGTTTTGTTCGACTTAAAAAAAAGATATAATTACTTAGTTATTTTATTGTCTATTAATCTGGGTAGTTTATATTTTTGTAAATATTCCTCCATTTCACTTAAACCACCAGTTTTTAAAAAATATTTATTTACTTTTAGTTTACAACACTCAGTTCCACAGTCTCTTAAGTTTCAAATTTTCTCCCTCTCTCTCTTTTCCTCCCTCCCCTGCCTAGTGGCATATAATGAAATATAGATTTTGCAAATACCTTTACCTTGAACTTAGTCATGTTGTAAAGGATTATAACTAAGGGATAAAACAAAACAAAACGCAAATGAGAGAGAGAGACTACCGTTTTATTGGCATGTGGTTGCATAAAATAGCTCCTAAATATTGCTTTGATTTCATCATCACTGGTTGTACATTCACCCTTTCCCATTTTGATTTGGCTTTGATTTGGTCTTTCTTTTTAAAATCAAGTTTGCTAATGGTTTATTTTATTTTCACAAAACAAGCAGTTTTATTTATCAATGAAATGGGTTCACAATTTTCTGTTTTAAGCTCTTCTTGGATATTCAGGATTTTTAATTTGCTCTTCTCTTATCTGATTTAATTATAGTAAATTTCTTGGGGAAAACTTAACTGATTGGTCTGTAATTCTCTTTCTGAAATCATGGCTTAATTGTAACCATAAGTTAGCTATGGTAAGAAGAATTCAGCAACAACCAGGAAAAGCAATCCATAGGAATCGGTTAGAATATATGGAATTTACAGAAAGGGATATTGTATATTTCATACCTGTTTTCAAAGTGTCTGCTATAAACATTTATTTTAGTAAAATTTATGATAATAATATATATGTATTATACACACATACATATGCATGATTTCTTAAGAGAGTCAGTTTTTTTAATTGAGTATTTTTACCATTTTACCTGATAATTTACTAGAATTAAGGGCTTGTAAAAATACAGAACTTTGGAGAATGAAATATTCAAAAAGCCTTAATAATTGTAGTAAGCAATGGAGCCAAGATTCAAATATAATTCTTACCTGCGGTCAATAAATATGAGTTTATTAATTGCCTACTGTACTGTGTTAATCCCTGAGGATGCAATGAACGGTAAAAAATAATAATAATAATAATCCCTGCCCTCCAGGGATTCGCAGTCTAATGAGAGAGGTAGCATGGAAACAAGTATGTAGAGACAAGATATATAAAGAATAAATCAAAGATCATCAACAGTAGGAAGTCCCAATAATTAAGCAGGAATGAGAAATGCTTTCTGCATAAAGCAGAATTTTAGATGGCACTCCAGGGAAACCAGTAGGCTGGGATGAAGAAGAGAATTGTAGGCATGGGGGACAACCAGAGAAAAGGACCAGGGATGAGAGATTGAGTTTCTTATTAATGAAACAGGAAGGAGGGCAGTGGTGTTGGATCAAACGATGCTGGGAGTGGGGGAGGCTGGCAGCTTTAAAAGTATAAAAAGACAGAAAAGGGAGGCTCATATTTATAATGTCTTTGAGCACCAAAGGATATTTGTATTTGGTCCTGGAGATTATAGGGAGCCACTGAAGTTTACTGTGTGTATTGTTGGGGGATGGAGGGGGAAAGGGTCATGTGCACTTTAGGGAGATTACATTGGCAGCTGAGTGGAGGTAGGGCTGAAGGGGACAGTCTTGAGGCAGAGAAGCCACATAGCAGGCTGCTGCAATAGTCCAGGCTACAAGGGATAAGGCCCTGATGCAGTTTGGTGGCAATGTTAGAGGACAGAAGAGGACAAATATGAAAGATGTTTCAAAGTTAGAATCAATGGGACTTGGCACCCCTTAGATTGGGCTGGGGTGGCTGAGAGAAAGGGAGGAGATGAGCTTCCAAGATTCCAGCCTGGGTGACTGGGAGGGTCAGGGTGACCTCTACAATAATAGGGAAGGTTGGGAGATGAAAGGGTGTAGGGGGAAAGATGATGAATTTTGTTTGGGGTGTGGTTGTTTTTAAATATCTGCTATACAAGGAGGAAGAGAGGACATACTGTTATTAAATATCTACTATGTGCTGAGTATTGTTCTAAGCACTTTATAAATATCACCTCTTTTGTCCTCGAAACAACTGTCTGAGATAGGTGCTATTAGCATCCTATTGTAGAGATGAGGGTATCAAAGGGCCATGGGACTGCTGCACATATATAATTTTCTGGCCTAAACATTTCCCTATGCTGTAATACTCTTTCTAGACACCAGATGCCACTGATAAGTGTGTGTTATTTTTCTCAGTGGCGCTAAAGTGGGCAACAAGTAATTTTAAGGACCTATTTTGTATAAGTCCTAAGGCTAGGTACTGGGATACAAACACAGAGATCAAACAGCCTCTGCCTTCCAGGAGCTTAAACCTATTAGTGGAAACAACAGTTGCATATATAAAAATATAAACAACATGCAAATTAATTGGGAGAAAGGAGGAAAATTGCTCAACATTTGCCCCTCCCGCACCTCAAAGTTTTCAGGAAAGGCCATAAGTGGGAAGAAGAGTCATATTAATTGAACTTTGAAAGGAACTAGGTATTTTTAGAGGCAGAGGTATGGATGGATTGCATTCCAAGGGAGAGCTACAGGCTCTACAAAGGCTTGCAGATGTAAAATAAAATGTCATGTGTGAAAAACATCAACAAGGCAAACAAGACTGGCCCTTAGAATACATAGCATGATAAAATTAGTTCCATAGGTTTTAGTTCTTATGCATGCTATTAAATGCAGAATTTCTGGGTTTGATCCTATATGGACTAGGGAGCCAGCAGAGAATACTCAGTGAGGAACTGCCATAATTAGAACCATCAAGTAAGAATATACCACTTTGGTAGCTGAGGAGAGGTTGGAAAGGAGAAGGCATGGTGTTTTGGATTATTATTATTATTAATAGATCAAGGGAGAAGTGATGAGTTTATGTAAGTGGAGACATAAGGATACTTGTCTGAGGTATTTAGGTTGTTGTTCCAAGACTTGTCAACTGTATTAGGAGCTGTATATAGGAGGTGAGGGAGAATGAGGACAGTGGGATAAATAAATGAGTCTTTACAAAGGATGTCATTCCTCTTGGAATGGAATACATCTTCAACTCTGCCAGTTTTCTTCCAGAGCTAATGTAAGATGATGATTCCTACTTGAGGGCTTTCACAAGTCCTGACCCCTAAATGTTGCAGAGAACTTCCTCCTTTACCCCCAACAATTAACTTGTACATTATAGTATTTTGTACATAAGTGCACACTTATGTACACCAAGAGGTTTTAATTTCCTACAAGGCAGAGTTGTTTTGATTATTCTGTTTTTATCACCAGTGCCCAGCCTATAACCTCACACAGAACAGGTGCTCAATAAATACTTCTTGACAACTTCATTGCCAACGAGAAATGGGAGGATCCTTGTGTGAGGTGTGGATTTTTTTTCAGGTAGCAATCACAAAATTTGACAACGGATTGAATATGGGAACTGAGGAATACTGAGGACCATGGGAAAGATAGATGATATATAGAATGAAATATTTTTTACTTGATCATACAAGATATTGCAGTATTCCTAGATGTCAATGAAGAACTGCAGCTTTCCTCAATAGTAAAGAAATTTCCAGTGGTAGACACAGAGATATATGTATTAAAATTATATGCTATTCCGGTCCCCTGATCACCATCCTTTTTTTATTCTGTATAGTAAGTTTCAGCAGGAAATAAGATTGAAAAAGGGACCCCAGAAATTACATACAAACCATTCCAAAGGTCAAAGGAACATAATTTACAAAACTTTTCATATTAACTAGAATTCACATCCTGGTAAGATGCGCTAAATCAGGGGAAACCATCTAAGTGCTCCTTGTCAAGATTGCTGGTCTTGTGTTATGTAAATTTCTGACAAAACATAGACCCCAGTAGTTTCAGACTAGTAGGACGTCAAAAAGGTGCTGATAACTTTAGGATGATGACTTTTAAGTTTTGCTGAGAACTTTGAGATGATTTGGAGATACTGATGACCTAACCCCAAGGTGGCACTGAGAAAGGATGCTCTGTTTCCCTAAAAAGCCTTATAAATATGAGACTCAATTTTCTTTCTCTCACACCCCTAGTGAGGGGCAGCACTCTTCCATCTCCACCAGCTCCATGATGTTGAATGGTCTCAACTATAGTTTCCTGGATGATATTCTCTGCTTCTCTTCCTTACCATCCTCTTTCCCAGGCTGCCTGCTTTCCTTCACCATCCCATTCTGTCCCCTGATGCTGTACTACTTTTGCCTCTTGTGCATTATTAAAGTGTTATTTCCACCTTGTTTCCCAGTGCCAATAGTGATTGTTTCCAGCAAATAACCAAAGAACCAGGCATTTTAACTCAATTTCATAAATTATAGATCAATTTAGGTAGACAGATAAAAATGTAGAGTTATGGAATTTATTGGGTGCTTAGGTATTGTAAACAAAATGCTGAGTTTAAAAAACACAAGAAAGAAAGTACAATCTTTCCACTAAGTGAGTTTCTTTTCTAGTGAGGAAGACAAAACAATTCAGGAGAACTTGAAAAACTGAGAGAAGGGAAGGGTTTAGAGATAGTGACTAGATGGTGAAGTGGAAGCTTGGTTCCAGGAAAGATGAAGTATAATCTCCTTTATCAGAAGATGTCTTTGAAGCTGCAGCTCAGGGTGGATAGAATGGTGATGCTGTCCCAGAGAGTGATAGGGAAGTTCAGAAGATGGATGAGTTTCGGGGTAAAGATAATAAATTCTCTTATGGACATGTTGAGCTTGACATTAATTTCAAACTAGCAAGCAGCCATTTCTTTCTTCTTTTTTCTTTTTCTGAAAACTTATTTTTAGTTTTCAACATTCATTTCCACAAGATTTTGAGTTACAGATTTTCTCCCCACATTTCCCCTAGCCCCACCCTAAGATAGTGAGCCTACTGAATACTCCAATATGCTTTCTCTTATATCCTCCCTAATCCCCCCTTTAAGTTTCTAGTAGGGCAAAATGGATTGCTCTATGTCAGTGACTGTATATCTTATTTCCTAGTTGCATGTAAAAAAACAATTTATTAACATTTGTTTTTAAAACTTTGATTTCCAGATTCTTTCCCTTCTTCCCTTCTCACCCACCCACAATGGGAAGACAAGCAACTCAATATAGGTTTTATATGTGTAGATGTGCATAATGTTTCCATAGTGGTGATAATTTGAAAGACCAACTATATTTCCCTCCATCCTAGCTTGCCCCCCACTTATTCTATTTCTCCTTTGGCCCTGTCCCTTTTCAAAAGTGTAAGCTTCTAACTACCCTCTCCCCCAATCGGCTCTCCCTTCTATCGTCCTCCCTTTTATCCCCTTCTGTACTACTTTCCTGTAAGGAAAACATTAGTTCATAGAAATCTTTCCAGGTTTTTCTGAAGTTCACCTGTTCTTAATTTGTAGCACATTAGTGTTCTGTTACATTCTTATGCTTCAAATTCTTCAGCCATTTCCCAGCTGATGGGCATCCCCTCAATGTCCAGTTCTTTTCAGCCCTGATCTATTGGGAAGTCTTATGTGAGCAACCACCTGCACTCATCTCTGCCCTGGGGTTTTACATAAATTCTACTTATTTTAAGGTAGGCTCCATTTATTCCCATGTTCTCTGGTCTTATTAATAGGACTTAGTGCTATATTTTGTCAAAAGTTCTTTCTTCATCTATTGAGATAATCATATGATTTGTGTTTTTGTTAATGATATTGCCTATGTTTATGTTTTTAAACATAAACATTAAACATAAAACTATGTTTATAGTTTTCCTCATTTTGAACCAGCCCTGTATTCCTGGAATTAATCCCACTTATTCATAGTGTATTATCCTTGTGATAAATTGCTGTAATCTCCTTTCTTTTTTTGTAGTCAAAATGTTGAACATTCTATGGAATTTGCATCATAGAATTTGACCTTTTTGCTTTACTTTCTTTTAAAAAAATAAATAAATAAAACTTATTCTTTCTAATGCTTTATTTAAAATTTTTGCATCAGTATTCATTAGGGAAATTGGTCTATCATTCTTTTTGTCTTTTGACTCTTACTTTTTTGGATATCAGTACCATATTTGAGTCATAAAAGGAATGTGGTAGGACTCCACCTATTTATTTTCTAATATGGGGTTAAGTACTCTCTTTCCTCTCTTGGTAATCTGGGCAAAAATTCATATCTTTGTAAATATTCATCCATTTCACTTCGATTGTCAGATTTATTGTCATACAATTAAGCAAAATTTCTCGAAATTATTACTTTAATTTCTTCTTCATTGGTGGTGAATTCACCTTTTTCATTTTTGATACTGGTAATTTGGTTTTCTTTCTTTAAATTGAATTAACCAAAATTGTATCTATTTTATTGTGGTGCTTTTTTCATGAAACCACCTTTTGGTTTTATATTTTAGTTCAACAGATTTCTTATTTCCAAGTTTATTAATTTCTCTTTCTCTTGAATGAAGCTACTGATTATGTCTATAATTTCTTGTTTGACCCACTCATTCTTTTTTTTTTTGCTTTTGTTTTTTTTGGAGGGCAATTGGGGTTAAGTGACTTGCCCAAGGTCACATGGTTAGGTTTTTGTGTTAAGTGTCTGAGGCCGAATTTGAACTCAGGTATTCCTGATTCCAGGGCCGGTGCTCTATTCACTGAGCCACCTAGCCGCCCCTGACCCACTCATTCTTTAGGATAAAATTATTTAGTTTCCAATTAGTTTTTATACATTTCCATGGCCCTTTATTGCATATGATTTTTATCACATCATGATCTGAGAATGATGCATTTAATATTTTTGCCTTTCTGCACTGAATTGTGAGATTTTGTGCCCTAATATATGGACTATTTTTGTGTATGTGCCATGTACTGCTGAGAGGAAGGTATATTCCTTTTTGTCTCCATTCAGTTTTCTCCAGAGATCTATCATGTCTACCCTCTCTAAAACTCTATTTGCCTCCTTAATTTCTTTCTTGTTTATTTTGAGGTTAGATTTATCAAGTTCAGAGAGGGGGAGATGGAGGTCCCCCACTAGTATAGTTTTGCTTTCTATTTTTTCCTGTAATTTCCTTGACTTTTCTTCTAGGAATTTGGATGCTATACCACTTGGTGCATATAAGTTAAGTAATGATATTGCTTCATTCTCAATGGTGCCTTTTAGCAGGATGTAGTTGCCTTCCTTATCTCTTTTAATTAGATCTGTTTTTGCTTTTGCTTTATCTGAGATAAGGATTGCTACCCCTGCTTTTATTTTTTTTACTTTAGCTGAAGCATAATACATTCTATTCCATCCTTTTACCTTTACCCTGTGCATATACCCTCGTTTCAAATGCGTTTCCTGTAGACAGCATGTTGTAGGATTGTGGTTTTGAATCCATTCTGCTATCTGCATCTGTCTTATGGGAGAGTTCATACCATTCACATTCACAGTTATGATTACTGTCTGTGACTTTCCCTCCATCTTATTCCCTCCCGTTATATCTTTGTGTCTTCCTTTTCCTTTCCCCTCCTTAAGAATTTTCCTGTTAACCACCACCTCCCTCAATATTCCCTCCCTGTGTTCCCCCCTCTTTACCTGCCCTTTCCCCTTACAACTCTTTTCCTCCCTACTGACTATCCTCCCCTTCTTACACCCCTCCCCCTTATCCCTCCTACTGCCTGTAGGGCACAATAGATTTTTATTGTTAATGGAGTATGTTATTCACTCCTTGAACCCAAACCAATGCTAGTATATTTCATACATTGCTTCTATCCCTCCCTCCTTTCCCTCTATTATAATGAGTTTTTGTGACTTTTCAGGGTAGGATCTAAACTTAACTGATTATATTGATTTCTCTTTGAATCAAAACCAATGAGAACAACATTCCTATGATGCTCATCTCTGTCCTTCATTCCCCTTTAGTATGTTTTTATGCCTCTTCATGTGGCATAATTTACCATTTTCTGTCTCATCCTTTCCTTTTCTCCCATTACAATCCCTTTGTTCCCCTTAAGAATTTTTTTAATCTTCAAATTAGTTCATTTATACCCACACCCTCTATCTATGTACATCCCTTTTCAATGTCACAATGATTATACAAATTTCAATATTGACAGCTATCAGATTCTCATATAGGGATATAAACAGTTTGCTCTTATTCAGTCCCAAGTTATGTGCATGTTTGTGCATATGTGTGCATGTGTGCATGTATGTGTATGTATAAGTGTGTGTTTTCCTCGTTTACCTTCCTACGTCTTTCTTGGGTCTTGTAAGCAGAGACTGAATGTTCCATTGAACTCTGCCTTTTCCATGAGGAAAGTCTGGAAGTTCTTTATTTCATTAAATGACCATCTCCTTGCCTGAAAGATTATGTTCAGTTTTGCTGGCTAGTTGATCCTTGGTTGCAGTCCTAGATCTTTTGCTTTACAAAATATCAAATTCCAATCCCTCTGATCTTTTAATGTAGAAGCCATTAAGTCCTTTTTTTTGTAATCCTGACTGTAGTTCCACAATATTTGAATTGTTTCTTTTTGGCTGCACGCAGTATTTTCTTCTTGAACTTGTAGCTCTGGAATTTGGCTACTATATTTCTTGGAGTTTTCAATAATTTGGGATCTCTTTCTTCTTCTCCTTCTTCTCCTTCTTCTTCTTCTTCTTCTTCTTCTTCTTCTTCCTCTTCTTCTTGTTATTATTATTGTAAGTTGTTTTTTATTAATTTATTTATTTCCTCACTTATATCACTCATTTCTATGAGATTTTGAGTTACAAATTTTCTCCCCAACTTTTCCCTACCCTCTACCCCAAAACAGTGATCTCACTGTATAGCCCCTCCCCCAATATGCTCTATCCTATGGCCTTCCCCATCACTCCTCTGACTTTCTGGTAGGGCAGGAAAGGTCTCCCTACCCCAGTGCCTGTATATCTTAATTCCAAGTTGCATGTAGTCAATATATATATATTGACTATATATATATATATATATGTGTCTATACAGAACGGTTTATATTTGTGTATGAACATAGATCTGAGTATGTGTATATATGTGTACATAGAGGGCACAGGATCTATTGAAAAGGAAGGGATGATACTTTAAAAGGTGAAATTCTGAGGTGGGAGAGGATTAAAACAAGAGGAGACAGGGAGAGACAGAATAGGGTTATATATATA
>CM053602.1:59268606-59287648 GCA_028646575.1 Pseudocheirus occidentalis | reverse complement strand
GAGAGAGAAAGAGAGAGAGAGAGAGAGAGAGAGAGAAAGAGAGAGAGAGAGAGAGAGAATAGCCAGACAATGTGGGTAGTTCAAGGAAGAACCATGAACTCCACTTATTGATGCTTAGAACAAGGTTTTTAAAGATCCAAAGGACAAAGATTCAAGTATTCTCATCAATACTTAATTTTCACATCCTGGGATATTATCATAATTTTATTATTTCAAAGATCTACTGCATCCTGGAAGTAACCACAGATACAAGCAAACTTTCTGATTCCTAGGCGCCAAGAGTCTGGGGCAGTCCATCAGGTCCTTGGGAAGTCAATCAACAGTAACAAAGAGAATGCAATCAGAGCAGACCTCCAAACCTATAGGTCATTGTAAATCATTGTCTTGAATCTGCTATACCTTGGGACCTAAACAGGAAAGGCTTGTCTTTTTTAAGTATCTGAAGCTTTGAGAATTCTAGGTAACAAAAGTCTTTGGAAATCCAACAGGTCTTTGGAAGTCAGTTACCATTTTAAAGGCACAAAAAAGGATGATGCTAAATGAGAGCAGGTTTCAAAGTGTCTAGGTTTGTTTAACACAAATCTATGCCCAAACCGATTCTCCAAGGCATTTGTATGTGAACTGACCCCCAAGATCAAATGTTTTGGCTTGCTTCAATTCACCCTTTTTTAAGAGGGAGTTTAAAGGCATATACTTCTATACCTAAATTTTTTATATTTCTAGTCATAATTTGAAAAAGGCAGGGCCCAAGAGTACAGCAGACTGTAACCATGATTAGTATAGGGAGTAGATGCATAGTAAGGGCTGCTATATTCTGAAATGGAGACATTTTCTTCAGTGTGTTAAGAATTGATTTTACAACTCCTTTCTGGGTTAATCCCAGGAATTTCATTATGTTCAATATCTTAATAATTTGGTTGAAATTATTTTAATTCCAAGGTGATATTGAAATTATGCCACACTCCAATAAGTGGGCTCTGATCCTGTCCCATGTGGTATTGGGATAAGAGGAATTATGTAAGCTAGGGGTAACACAAATATATGTGTATTTATAATCACATTTAAGTAACAATTGAGTTTTTTGATACTTCTAACTCATACCTATGCATAACACTATTGTTTGCAATAAATTGATCTTATATATAATATCCTTACCTATATCATGTTATATCTTAAAAGCTTACAGAAACATAGCCTATTGTGTAGTTTGGATTGCAAAGACAGCAGTTGAAATCATTAACAGTGAATGTAATAATAAAAATCTGACAGACCTTATTCTGCCATTTTTTAAGACATCAGAAATTTGATGTAATGCAATGTAATATGCATATGATAATTATATATGCATGTAATAATGCATATGTAATGCATATACTTTTGATGTTAGATACCAACCATAAGTGAAATTATTTGGGAAAAGGCACAATAAAGATGGTAGATATACATTGAACAAAAGTAAAATCAATGCAATTAACAGTTCATACATAGACAATTGTACCCATAATTACATTGGAAAAAGAATCTGACCTTAATATTTGTAACTGTACCAGCAGATTGATTTTATGACAAATTGATAGTATGTCTTATCTGTTGAATCTTGAGTTTTCAAAGCCAAGGTAACATTCTTTGCCAATTCATTCACAAATTAGGCAGTCTGTATCCCACTTAGCAGAGAAATAGAAGATGAAGTTGCTGACAGTAAGAGGGAGGCAATTAGTCCTTTGATTTAAAAAGTCCAAAAATCAGTTCTTATTAGAAAATAAAATAGTACCTGAGCTGCAGGGTCTTCTGAAGTCTGTGATGTTCTATTAGAAGACTGCTATCCTATGAAGAGGTGGGACAACAAGTCATTTCCTCTTGGGTTGTTCTTGTGAGGACAATTCTTCTCCTTTTTGCATCTGCGAGGTGATTTATGGAGCCCACCAGGACAGCATCTAGCAAAACCTTGCCCTATATAATTAAGGGGTAGGTATTTTCCGTTACTTTATTTGGGAATATGTACTTTTTCAAGTTGTTATTCTGGTGGTCTATACCCATTTTTAATGATGCTTAAATTTTTTTTTTAGGGTATAACAGGGCAATAGGTAATTGCCTTTGTAATATATATGTCCAAATCCAAATCTCCTTTTAATTTTTGTAAATAGATTTTACAGAAAGATTGAAATGATTTGCTAGTGTAGGCAGGGGTCTTATCAGTTTTTATTTCTTTAGTGGTATCTTAGAGATGAAAAACAATTTTTATCCTTAATTACAGGTATAATCATATAAAATTGAAAGACAATACTTTTTCTCTGTCCATATAATATAGCCTTATTAAGTTAAATGAATGGGAGGTTTCACAGTTTCAAAGGAACAGAAAATGATTTAAATATTAAAAAAATTTTTTGAATGAAAATGACTGTTGCTTTTTCATTTCTGAGGGGTCTAACAGGGAGATGATTCTCCATTATTTAAACACATGATTACATAGTATCTTATATCAGGGAAAAATATCAATTTAAAAATGTCAGATCTTGAATAGATGGGAACAACAAAAACATTAAATTAGAAGCTTCTAGTAATACACTGAAAATCTTTCCCATGTCTCATTCACTTTAAATAGGTATGTAAGTAATTTATGATAAATTGTTAACCTTTAGCCTAAAAGGAACTGATGAGGTATAGGCTCTGGGGCTCCCCCCCCCTTTTGAGCTCCTTGACTCTTTGAGGTACAGGCTCTGGGAAAGTAAGCCTTCCCAGGGAAGACATTTGCCTGAGGTCATGAGCCTTAAGTTGTGGCTCTGCCCAAGTCTTTAGTCCCCCTTTGTTCCAAGTTTCCCACCCTTAATGTTCCTGTTCCCACCCTTGAACTGGCCTGGCCAACCATTGTCTATGGTCTGCAGGTAGCCTCTAGCAACTTCCCACCCTTATTCACTCCTTACTGGAGTCTGACCTCATCTTGACTCCTGAAGACCCTCCCTACTGGAGTCTGACCTCATTTGACTCCTCCTCCCTCCCCAATCTCCTCCTCTGGACCACCCCTAGATTCCTCCCACCCCCTTTCTGTATATAGAATCCCATCTTCCCTCTATGTGGTGTGAGAGCACCTTAGAATGCTCTAGCGCATAGACTTGCACTGTGAGAGCCCTGTGAAGTGGCCTAGCACCCCACATGGTGAACTTGAACTTTCAATAAACTTTACTTTTTCCTTGGCTGAGAAGACTTGAGTGGAACTCTTTCAGCAGGACCTGGCATGTTGGTATTTTGGGGTCTCAGGCAGCCCTAACCCTCTTTGGGCACCCTCTTCAGAACTACTATGTGGACAGATGACTTGAAAGATTAAAGCTTTATATTTAAGAAAACTAAGCTTTCTTGTTCAAATTGCTTAGTTCACAAAATTTTTAAACTGTGCTTGATATTACTTATCTCACTCTGAATTTTAGTATGTACCAATTCTTATGAATGTAAATATCTGGTAGTAGATATTCTCAATTCTTATTTTGCTTTAAACAGCTAAGATTATCCAGCCTCCAAAGTTACGAAAACAAAAATGTATGAGGAAAAAGTATTGGTTTGTCACATGTATAGATTGCAAGTTTCTAAAGAAGTGACATCTATTTGCCAAAGACTATTTAAGTTTCAAACGTGTAACATAAGTAAAGATATTTGCCTGACTTGTTCAGGAGTAATGTGAACTTACTTATTAACATCATTGCATTATGAATGCAGAGATAAAGGATTAAGTATTAGATAAGCTTTGTATTGTTAATTTGCATAGCCTTTTTGAATGGGCCCCTAGAGGTAAACATGAGAAATATAAGAGGATTTTTTTCTATTTCTTACCACTTGTTGCAACTGCAGGAATAATTCATATAACTCTGGATTGTTAGAATCTTTTATATTTGCAGTCTTAATATTTCTTACAGTATAGTAACAATATTTACTATCTGTAAAAACATTAAGAAGTTGAGAATTGTTCCCTTAAAAGATGTTCTTTTAGGTAGGTGAGAAAGGAGGTGGAAATAAGTCTTTAAAGGTTTAAAACACATTGAATAAACTTTACCAGAAAAGTTCTCTTTAGTTTAGCATTTCTGTTTTAATTTTTGTATACGGCTGATGACTATGTACAGGGAACACTGTTTTTTTATTTATTTAGCATTGATGAGGGGGATGATTCTGTTGCTTATGTATGCCTCAAAGGGAGTTCAAGGAGTCCCAAGTGATTTCTACAAGGCTATTTACTGTCTGCCTTATAGGCTTGGCACTGCTGAATATGAATAAGGGAGACTCTGAGAATAGGAGTGATTTTTAAAGTCATTAGAAGTCGCCAAGTAGTTTTTAAAAGTCATTTAAAGTCTTCAGACAAAATTTCAGATAAAAAATTGTCTCTTTAAATTACTATTTTTGAGGCTTAATATTTTTATTTCTTACTTTATGTCCTAAGTAATTGTATGTAGATTACAACTAAATTTTTAGCAGGGGCTATAACCCATATTGAAATAACCTGAGCTGAGTGGTTTGAAGTACTTTTTGTAGAACCACTTTTGAAGGATGTACACACAAGGTGTCATTCATATATAATGGGTGAGATATGCACATGGCTATTGGTCTCTTATAGTTTTGATGCCTGTGCAACAAATTTCTGTCACATTATTGGACTGTTTTTCATCCCTTGTAGTAGAAGGGAAAGGCAAAATATTGACAAATCATCTTTATGCAAAGGGATATTTTTTAAAACAATATTTTAAATTGATTGTCCACAAAGGCCATTCTTATGAAATCATAGAGGGATCAGGGAAGCCTGGTTGAAGGGCTTCCTACAGTCTACCTTTCCATCTGAAAAGGGTTTGGTTTAAAGGAGACAAATATAAAATTACAACATGTATTCATTATCCCCTTAAAGCTAGCTTTACTACTTATACCTGAAGGGCAAGACTACAATCTTGACTGACAGACAAAAAGATGAATGAGCTTAAGTACATTTTAGGACCATCCCAATACAGGGTGGCTGAGTTACGCAAATATATGATCCCTATAATGGTTTAGTCATTGTATGAGAAAGGGATTTTTTCTTAATTGGATAAATAAATTGGATAAATAAATACAATAAAACAAGATAAATCTGGAAAAGTATTGATTGAAATTATAATCCAGAATATCTATGTTTTCTTTATCATGTTAACATTCTATAACATGATATATTGCCCAGAAAATCTTAAGATAAGAAAAAGTCCATTTACTCAAGTTATTGCCTCAAGTTGAGGGTCTGTCCTTAAGGACCATAAAGTAGGTTTTGTTAACATAAAGAGAGGTATTCTCAGAGACAAAGTTCAGTATCTTTTGGAAATTATGATCCCTGGATGCCTGTTTTAAATCCTACTCCCAGCCCTATCTGGGCTCTTGAGTGGCTGACATAGAGAGTCTTGTTTTTGTAAAAATGAGACTTATTTGATGATATTAAATGATTATCAGAGCTCAGTGGACATTATCTATTTTTTTTTACTTATTACTTAACAAAATTAATTTAGATATCACGGAATATTTTAGCCAGTTTGAGAGAAGAGAATACATATATATATATATATATATATATATATATAAATTGTATCTTAAACACCTGAGAGTGGATCACCATATTTTTAAAAACTATTAGTTCTAAAATTTCTTTAGTCAATGGGACTATCTTAAGGTGATTTTTTAGTAGTTTGAACAATTTTCTATACCTTTCTTAATCTTTGGTAAAAAAAAATATTAAATTTCCCAATAAACTGAAAAAAATAATTCATATCCTTTACTGATTACTGAATCTGATGATAAGAATGAGGCCTACGAAGAAAAAGAGTAGGCATATCTGAATATGATCTTAATTGCTCTCTTACCCAAACAGCAATTCCACCAATAACAGCTTACAGTTAATTTTGTTCTCATTTAGCTATAATAAACAATAAAGATTTACTATGTCTTTCAATACATAATGGATATCATTTAACATTTTTCATTTTAAATTTATCCAGAAACAATAGCCAAGTGTTAAAAATCCTTATCAATCTTTTGCAACAAATTCCTATCCTAGTCTGATGTTTCCTATAGAAATAGTTTTGTGGGGTCTTAACATTATTAAAGAATAAGAAGAATTTATATAGATCAGGGGCTGAGAGTGATGCTCCTGCTTTGCTAAATCCTATACATGCAGGAGGAATGTAATAAGGTTTTCACCCTATTTCCTCTTTTCCACATACAGTAACCCATTAAAAATTCTAGGTTTTAGCATTAAGACACTAAAATGATCAATTTTACAAGTTACAAAAATGACAGCCAAAATGTTTTATCTGTTATAAAAACAGTGAACTTCATATGAAGTCAGTTGAATTCCTAGATCATATAAAAATATTAATTATTTTACCCAGTACAGATTTTTTTTATCAGTGGCAGGGGCTCAGATCTTTTGTTAAGCCCTTTTTTGCTTCCTTCCTTTGCCCAGTGGGAGAAGGTGGGTGTGCAGGTGGAGGAGAGGGTGAATTTCTTTTCTTAATCTTATCTTGGATGAAAAAATTCAGCCTCCTTTTGTAAGGTAAAGCTGAAAATACCTGGATTTCCTACAATGAAACTTTTTATCCTACTTGTACTTCAGAGATATCAGATTCATGGCCCATTTAAGGTGGAGGGAGGACCAGTTTCAAAATTTTGAGGAATTATATAACAAAATAAAGATACAACAGAACTTAGATAATATGTGAAATTTTGTTTCAAATTATCACATTCAAAATTTATCTATAGAGAATTTTAGGCTTTTTTATCCTCTTTGCAAAGTCTGAATTGTGAATTCAGGCCGCCTCAGGGCTACCAAGTTGGGGGAGGAAGATCTAAACACGTTAATCTTTCCAGTGAGGAGAGACTTTTAAAAAATGTTTTTCAGCTAATTCACCTGTATTGCAACCATGATTCCTAAAATACATTTTTTTTCTTTTTTCTTATAAAGTAAAAAGCCTTTTATGTCTATGTTAGTGCCTAATGCTCTCCAGTATTGAGAAACTGGATAAAACTTCCAGTGGTGCCAATCTCTGTCTTGTACTTAGATTTAAAAGCATTATCCCTGAATTGTTTTTTCTTTTTTCTTCAAATATTAATATGTTCTAAATTTGCCTTAGTGCCAAATGAAATTAACTTTTGGTTGCATCCTGATACACAAAACTTTTCTCTTTTTAGATGAGGCAGGAGAATACTTGTTAGGGAAGTATTCTAAGGGAAAACATTTCTAAGGGAAAAAATTTTCCCTTTTTACTATTTTTATTTATTTTTGACAGCCTTTCCCACAATCAAACTTGGCCAGAGATGGATCATAGGAAAGGAGACCCTTAAACTTTAAAACATCTGTTCACATTTTTTCATGAAAGCAATTTATTTTTTCCAATTTGTATCCTGATATTTTTGTACACTTTTTTGACTTGCTATAAATACTGTGTAAAGACAGCTGTATTATGCCTAACTCTTTGTGCTATCCTTGGCACTTTCCTTTCTAACATATCTTTAATACATTCCATAGAAAAAAGGCAGAAACAGGGAAATGCTGGGTTCCTTCTTTTACTAAATTTTTAAAATTATTTGCTTTCTTTCTGGTACCCATTCTATTACACCACCCTTTAAAAACCTAGGGCAACACACAAAATAAAACTCCTCTAACTGTTCCTTCATAATAACAAAATTAATCTTTCTTACACTACTTTCTTTAATACTTAAAAATATTGCCCCTGATCTTAAAACCCCATGCATTTGACTGATAGTGATAGAAAGCTTAAGAATCCCTGTAACAGCCTGGTGAAAGAGAAATGCTTATGAAAAAGGGAGGAATTGAAAGAATCTAGAATTTAAAGCTCTGCAATACCTGCAACTAGGAATTAAGATATACAGGGGCTGGGGTAGGGAGACCCTCCTTGCCCTACCAGAGAGTTAGAGAGCAGAGCAGGGGAGGGGCTCTACAGTGGGATCACTGTTTTGGGGTTGAGATAGGGGAAATATGGGGAGAAAATTTGTAATTCAAAAATCTGGTGAAAATGAATGATGTAAACAAGAAAACAAATAAAATTTATTACAACTGAAAAAACATCATCCTTTCGTATTCAACTCTTCCTGGTTCTTCTGTCTATGTATACATGAACATACATATGCCCACACTCACATATATATTTATATACACAGACACCCTCCTATACATATATATATATATATATATATATATATATATATATTCCTTTCAACTATCCTCATACTGAGAAAAGTCTTATGAGTTACAATTATCATTTTTCCATGTAGGAATGTAAATAGTTCAGCTTTAATAAGTTCCCTATGATTTTTTTTCCTGTTTACCTTCTCATGCTTCTCTTGCTTCTTGTATTTGAAAGTCAAATTTTCTGTTCAGCTCTGGTATTTTCATCAAAAATGATTCAAAATCTTCTATTACATTTAATGACCATATTTTTCCCTGTAGCATTGTACTCAGTTTTTCTGGGTATTTGATTCTTGGTTTTAGTCCTGGCTCCTTTGACCTCCATAATATCATATTCAATGCCCTTTGATCCCGTAATGTAGAAGCTGCTAAGCTATGTGTTATCCTCATTGTGTTTCCACAATACTCAAATTGTTTCTTCCTGACTGCTTGCAGTATTTTCTCCTTGACCTGGGAACTCTGGAATTTGTCTATAATATTCCTGGGAGTTTTCTTTGTGGGATCTTTTTCAAGAGATGATCAGTGAATTCTTTCTATTTCTATTTTGCCCTCTGGTTCTGGAATATTAGTGCAATTTTGCTTGATAATTTCTTGAAATGTGTTGTTGAGGCTCTTTTTTTGATCATGCCTTTAAGGTAGTATAATAATTTTTAAATTATATCTCCTGTGTCTATTTTCCAGGTGAGTGGATTTTCCTATGAGATATTTCCCTTTGCATTCTACTTTCTTCATTTGTTTGGATCTGTTGTATATTATCTTGAATTCTCATAAAGTCATTAGCTTCCACTTGCTCCAATCTAATTTGAAAGAGTTATTCTCTTCAGTGAGTTTTTAAAATTTCTTTTCCATCTGGAAAATTCAGCTTTTTAATGCATTCTTCTCCTCATTGGCTTTTTGGGTCTCTTTAGCCATTTGAGTTAGTCTATTTTTGAAGGTGTTGTTTACTTCAGTGTATTTTTGGGTCTCCTTTAGCAGGCTGTTAATTCGCTTTTCATGGTTTTCCTGCATCATTCTTATTTCTCTTCCCAATTTTTCCTCCACTTTTCCTACTTCATTTTCTTTTTTTTGCTTTTTGGAGGGCAGTTGGGGTTAAGTGACTTGCCCAAGGTCACACGGCTAGTTTTTTGTGTTAAGTGTCTGAGGCCGGATTTGAACTCAGGTACTCCTGACTCCAGGGCCAGTGCTCTATTCACTGTGCCACCTAGCCGCCCCCTACTTCATTTTCAAAATCCATCTTGAGCTCCTCCATACCCTGTAACCAGTTATAATTTTTTAGAGGCTTTTGATGCAGGAGTGCTGACTTCACTGTCTTCCTCCCGCTCCATGCCTTGATCTTTTTTGTCCCCAAAAAAGGATTCTGTGGTCTATTTGTGGTTCCTCTACTTGTTCATATTGGTAGCCAATTACTTGACTTTTGAGCTCTTTGCCATGGTAGAGCTCTGCTTCCAGAATGGAGAGAGCTTTGTCCCAAATTGCTGGGATTTTCACAGCTACTGGAGGTATTAGGAGGGTGCCTTCTCTAAAGACCCCATAAGCTCTGGCACACTGCTCACACACCCAGGATCCCCACCCAAGAACACAATCTAGATCCAAGTAGCTTATTCTGAATGATCACTTGGTCCCCCTACAATCTGCCGACCAGGACCTCCTGAGGCAACCACATCCAGCAGCTGAGGCCACCATGCTTCCTCCTCTTCATGCCCCGGGGAGCAGGGGCCACACCATGCTCTTCCATCCCTTGCTGTTCTTACAGAGTTCCACACTGTCCTTTTATTTTGTCTTTGATGTTTATGGGTTGAGAAGTCTGGAAACCACAACAGCTGCTGGTGATTCAGTCTCCTGAAATCTGCTCCAGTGGATGCTGCTGTTCCACCCTGGAGCTGGAACCATGCAGCTCAAGTGGACTGTGCTTGGCTCCCAGCCCTGTGTGATATCCCTTTCCTGTTGGCCTGCCAGGCTACCTTTGGTGGGCGATTCATTTCTCTCTGTCACTTTGTGGATTATGTAGCTCTAAAGTTTATTTAGAGTCACTTTTTTACATGTATTGGAAGTGTTTGGAGTAGGATCTCACACCAAGTTTATGCTTCTACTCTGCCATCGTGTTTCTTATAAGCAACACATTTTAAGATTATAGTTTTTAATCCACTCTGTTACCTGTTTTCATTTTATAGAAGAGTTCACCTAATTCACATTCACAGTTATTATTACTAACTGTGCCTTTCTTTACATTCTATTTCCTCCCTATTTATATTTTTCTCTCCCCTTTCTCCTTCTCCTCCTTTCCTGTGTTTTGCTTCTGACCACTGCCTTGCTCAATCTGTCCTCCCTTCTATCAGCCCTACTCCCTTTTCTCTCCCCTTTCCCCTCCTACTTCCTATAGAGTAAGATAGATTTCTCTCCTCAGTTGAATGTGTATGATATTCCCTCTTGCACTGTTTAATGTGATGTAATTTGCTCTTTTCTGCTTTCACCTTTTGTCTTCTCCTAGTACAATCTTTTGCCCCATATTAATTATTTTTATATTACCACATCAGACTCAATTTATACCATACCCTCTATATATATGCCTTCTAAATGCCATAGCAATGATACAGTTTTCAATTGTTACAATTATTATCTTCCTATGTAAGCATGTAAACCATTGAACCTTATTGAATAACATGGTTTTTTTTCTTTTCCTCTTTAATTTTTATGCTTCTCTTGAGTTGGGTATTTTAAGATTACATTTTCTTTTCACCTCTGGATTTTTCATCAGGAAAATCTGGAAATCTCCTATTTAATTTAATGTCTATCATCTCCCTTGAAATATTATATTCAGTTTCACTAATTAGTTGATCCTTGGTTGTAATAGCTCCTTTGTCTTACAGAGTATATTCCAAGTCCTGTGATCTTTTAATGTAGAAGCTGCAAGTTCCTGTGTGATCCTGACTGTTATTCCACAATATTTGAAATGTTTCTTTCTAGCTGATTGCAGTATTTTCTCCTTGACCTTATAATTCTGGAATTTGACTACTATGTTGTAAAGCCAAGCACAAGCAGCTTCCCAGAGGACTGCTGCTCTGAACAGCTTTCAAGGTTCTGATGACATAGTATAGTGAACTCTTTATTCAATAACAAGTCAGAACAAAACATTCACAGAAAATCAAGGTACAGCACTCATAAAATTACAACTTATCACAGAAAATGAAAATACAGCATTCACCATGTCACAACTCAACAACTAAAATGGCCACATAGTTTTTTTTTACCAAAGTGATCACATGGTTTTAAACAAAGTACAATCATTTAGTAACTGAATCATTCAATCATCCTTAAGGAGTCTTACCTCCTCAAAGGACACAAAGTACAAAAGTCAAAGTTCTCTACCCATGGGGTGCAATTAAGTTACAGCTTCAACAGTCACTACTCAGTACCCTCTTAAGGAGTAGAGGAAAGTAAAAAAAAAAGCCATCCACCCCTAGGTCACAAGTAAGTTAGAATTTCATCAATTACTACTCAGTACCCATGGAGAGGTCTTTTCATCTTGACTCAGGGCAGGCTTTCAGCCTCCATGGTCGCAGCTCCCACCAAAATCTAACCAGCTTCCACCTGAATTCAAAGGCAGGCAGCTCCCAGCCCCTGGTCCAGCTCTCCATGCAGTTCTTGCTCCATATGGAATCTCACAGTGTCCAGTCCACCTCAAATCATTCATAGTCTCTGTTCCTGGGAAGACAAGGCTTAACAAAGCCACAATAACATTGATAGACATCAACAAAGCCACAACAACATTTGTACAAAACACTGGCACCACCATCATGCTTTCTTAGTCTTCTGCAGCTTCAGCTGGCCCTCAGAAGTCCTCAGCATGTCCAGCACCACAAGTTCCTTTCTCAAAATCAAAATCACTTTATCCAGCCTCCACATGGCTTACCCCAAGAAATTCTATTTCAGTTTCTCTTCTCAGTTGTTTTCAATGTTCAATTTTCTCTCTCTCCAGCAGCAGCTTCTCTGCCTCCAGATGCTTGTCCCAATAAAGTCTGAATTTCTCAGCTGGGATTTTTCCTTATATACAGTATTGTTCCTCCCTGTTCATCCCCTTCCTATTACATCTGCAACAGGGTTTCATACCTCCTGTTTCTTTACAGAGGCTTAATTTGAAATTAGGTGCTAAGTACCTGTTAGTTTGGCAATACAAAGAGATCTTCAGATTTCATTACTATTACAAATACTCCTTGGCATTTTCATTTTGGAATCTCTTTCAGTAGGTGATCAGTAGATTCTTTCAATCACTGTTTTACCATCTGGTTCTAGAACCTCAGGGCAGTTTTGCTTGATGATTTCTTGAAAAATGCTGTCCAGGCTCTTTTATATCATGACTTTCTGGTATACCAATAATTCGTAAATGATCTTTCCTGGATCTATTTCCCAGGTCTGTTTTTTTTCCAATGAGATATTTTACCTTTTCTTTTGTTTGTTTGTTTTTCATTCTTTTAATTTTGTTTGACTGATTCTTGATGTCTAATAGAATCTTTAGCTTCCACTTGCCCAATTCTAATTTTCAATGTATTGTTTTCTTCAGAGAGCTTTTATATTTCCTATTTCTTTTGAACAGTTCTTTTTTCTAAGGGAGTCTTCTCTTCAGTGAATTTTTGTGCCTCATTTTCCACTTGGCCAATTCTACTTTTTAAGGAGTTATTTTCTTTAGTGAACTTTTTTTCCATTTGGCCAATTGCATTTTTAAAGGAATTTTCTATACTCAATTCTTGTCCTTCCTTTTCCAAGCTGTTGACTCTCTCTTGCGTAGCTCAAATTTCTTTTCTTAAGTTTTCTTCTACCTGTTATTTGATGACTTTTTGAGCTCTTCCAAGAAGACTTTTTGAGCTTGAGACCAATTTATATTCCCCTTTGAGTTTTCAGATGTAGATATATTAACAATGATGTCTTCTTCTGAATTTGTGTTTTGATTTTCCCTGTACCCATCAAAATAATCTGTGGTCAGTGGCCATATCTGCTTTTTGCTCATGATGTTTGCCTAATTCCTGGCTTTTAAAGTTGAACTCTCCTACTGTACTACAGAAGGCACTATCCCAAGTTTCTTGTGCTATGGACCAAGGCCCTGGGTGCTTTCTGTGCTAGGGTCTGAGGTACAGCCAGGAGCTTTACAGGTCTGGCAGCTTACCTGGTGCTAAGCTTGGATCCCACTGGTGATGTCTGGCATGAGCTGAGGCCATATGTGAGTTTTGTGCATTTTCCCAGGGCTACACTGAAGCTTCCTGGATGGAGTGGGGCAGGGGGTGGGAGGAAAGGGATTATGACTGCTGGAAGATGCCTGTTTACCTGGGACTGCTCTGAAGCACTGGGAGGTTTTGCTTTTGGAGGATGCCTGCTCACCTGAAACTGCTGAAGCATGAAGAGATTTGGCTGTTAAAGGATGCCTGCTTTCCCAGAGCTGTACGGAAGCACTTAGAGGTTGGCTGTTGGGGAAGCTAGTTTGTGGGTGCATGTAGAGTCAATGGGAAAGTGATTTGGATTCACTCCTACAGTAAGACACACCTTCCAAAGGAAATAGAATCTTTATTTAATAATTAACAATCAGATAAGCATAGGAATAAAAGGACAGTGATTTTGATAACAACAACAGCAACATAAAATAAGCAACAGTATGCAGATAAGCAGTAAAATACATATAATAACAGAAATAGAAAACATCACCAATTTGGGGAAGAACCAACTCCTGATCCCTCCATCTGGGGAGCCCCTGGGCAGCCAATCAGGATCCTGATGGGAAAGTCCCAGACACAGTGTCTTCTCCATAGGTGAGACTCCAAAGTCAGAGTGTATGTACAGTTCTTTAGTACTAGTTGGAACAAAGAAGGCACAAAGCCAAGACAGAAATATGGAATGGAGACCATATTCCCCTGGATTTGACCAAAACCCAAGGTGGATGTCAGTTCTTAATTATATGAAGAGTGTTTTGTGAGAACTTGGCCATGTTTTCCCAAAACATGCTTTTTTATCATAAAAAAGTGGGAGATTGGCTGGGCTCCCAGTCTCCCAAGTTTTTTGATTTTAGCTATTTCCTTGTTCCAATAATTTTCAGGATTGGAGATATTATTTTTGGCAGTCTTCACAGGTCACATAGAGGATGTGTAAGAACTTACAATATTGATTAATTATTGATCAATCATTAATCTTTCAGTGCATGTGGTGGTTCTCTTATCTGGAGTCTGATGGTTCCCCTGGCTGTGCCAAGGCATGCAGGGGTCCTGGTGCTTATGCTTGCCTGCTCTACCACCCTGGGGCTCAGAAATTCCTTCAGGTTTGCCAAGGTACAGCTTGCCACTGGCTTGCTGGGATACCTCTGGTCATGGACTGCACTCACTTCCACCAGATTGAGAGGACCTTTCCCGCTGATCCCTGAAGCCTCCTGGGCTCATAAAATGTTTCTCCCCATTTTCCTTCTAGCTCCATCGTTACAGGATTTTTTTTTCTTTTTCATATATTTTCTGAGTTTTTAAAGGTCAATAAGAAGGAGTGAGAGAGATTTACTGCTTACTCTGATGTCTTGGATCCTTGAAGTAACATTTAAAGTTTTAAAAAGTGCTTTATGTCTCTCATCTCATATGAGATGCATCATAACGTTATGTGATAGGGGCTATGCTACTCCCATTTCAAAGATGAGAAAATGGAGGCAGTTAAACAAAGATGCTTGATTTGGATGGGGTACTAGAACATGTGATGGGAGGGATCTTAGATCAACAGAAATTGGGAGATGGTCAGAGCTTGAAAATACATGTTGTCATAGCCAAGGGGACCTTACAGCACAAGATGTCAGGAATGGACATAAGCTTGGGGAAGAGAAAGCCAATTCTGAGAAGAAGGGATATGAGAAATCAGAGAACCATTGCAATATAGAAGGGGAGAACTAGGAGTGGCCTTAACATCACAGAATTTGAGAGTTGGAAGGGCCCAAATAAAATAGATAACAGTAAGCACTTATAAACTCTTTTAAGTCTGACAAAGTACTTGACAGGCAAGATCTCATTTTATATTTACAATATAGCCTTTATTATCCTCGTTTTATACATGAGGAAACTGAGGCAAAGAGAGGTTAAGTGATTTGTCTAGGGCCACACACCTACTAATTCTCTGAGGTTTGATTTGAATTCAGGCCTTTATGACTCCAGATTCAGGCTTCTTAACCGTGTGCCGCGTCTTGGCCTCTCCTGGGAACTGAGAGAGTTCCTGTTGCAGTGGTTGTTTGGTGGTGTCCAACACTTCAAGACTCCATGTAGAGTTTTCTTCTCAGACATACTGAAAGGATTTACCATTTCCATCTCCAGCTCATTTTCAGATGAGAAGCTGAGGCAAACAGGGTTAAGTGACTTGGCCAGGGTCATATACATAGTATGTGAGCTTGGATTTGCACTCTCGAAGATGAATCTTCCTGACTTCAGGTCAAGCACACTGTGTCCTCTACTTCCCCAATGAGAGAGTTCTTAGAACACACAAAAGCATCAACCAAAAGTAGTCAAAAAACATCAAGAACAACAACAATTTATTTCTTCTCTCTTCCATGGGCCAAAGTAAGGGCAGGGACAGGTTAATTTAGAAAACACCAGTCAAAAGTACTTATGATAAACATCTTGATTTCAGTAAAATTTATGCCAATCCTTTGTTATTGTAATAAAAACTTAGGTCCTACAACACAAATCCCAAGAGAGAAAATGAAAACAGAGTGGCTTACGTGAATAAAAGAAAGACGAGGACCAAGAAAATAATCCCATGCAGCAGCAGCATCAGGTAAGATAAGTATTGATGTTATTGATTGGCAATGAATGCAGAAGAGTTCTTAAAAGTGAGGTTTTAAGTTTATAGCATTTAATTGAAATTACCTTTGTCCTTTTAAATCACTGCATTGTTAAGATTATTATAGTAAATTAAAATAAAAGTGTTTTTAAACATCTTGAAGGAAACAAAAGCCTAGAATGTCACATTAGGGCAGAGCCTTATATAGCACAGAATGTCAAGACTGCTAGAGAGCTTGGAATACAGAATTCTAGTCTGGGAGATGACACAGAGAATAGTATTAGACCTGGCAGGCCATCTGGAAGAAAGGATGTCAATGATGGGAGAGCCCTTACTACGTAGAAGGAAGAAAGGCTGGAACATCATGAGATGTTGAAGAGCCCTTAGAATATAGGTGCTAGCTAGCATTTCTTAAGCATTTTAAAGACTGGGAAAGCCCCTGGCTAATATTATTACCTTGTTACCCTCACTACAAACCAGAAAGGTGAATGCTCTTACCATCCTCACTGGAAAGGAAAGGAGGGAGGCAGGGAAAGATGAAGGGACTCTCCCAATGTGGCAGACCTGGGAAGTGTCCAAGGTCATGTTTGAGCTCAGTTGTTTCTGACTCCAGGCCCAGGGCTCTAAGCTTGCTGCCTACCTTGAGGCATGGGGCCTTGGATACCAGAATTCTTGGAGCCTCAGTTTCCTTTGCAAAACAGGAATAATAATACTACCCAAAGGGAGTGTGAGAATCAAATGAGATCTTGCCTGTGTAGCCCAAGCTTGGAGCTGCTTTCCCAATCTACATTCACCCTTGCATATCAGGTCCCCAGAGGGCTTCTTTGGCATCTCCATTCTGGGTTTTAGAGAGGCAGCATGCTGAGGGGCCTGGATTCTGTGGTATGTGGAGGCCCAGATAAGGCCTGTCAACCTCAAAGCAAGGTGATCTACTGACCACAAAATTAAACATTTAGATCATTTAGAATAACAAAGAATTGACACAAATTTTACTGAAATAAAGTTGTTTATCATAAGTAATTTTGGCTGGTGTTTTCTAAATTATCCTTTCCCTGCCCTTACTTTGGCTCATGGAACAGACAAGAAATAAATAGTTTTCGTTGTTGATGTTTTTTGACTACTTTTGGTTGATGATTTTGTGTGTTTTGTGTCATCAGGGTGAGGATTTGAAGGAGCTAGGTAAGAGACAAAGGCAGGGCCCACGGCAGGGGCAGCAGCTACTCCTGGGACTACCAACCCAAAGCCTGGAAATTTAAGAAGCCCCTGTCCAAACTTCCAGGAACCAGGATGGCAGAGTGAACTCTGGCTACTCCAGTCCCCACCTCTGACCCTGAAAACATAGTAATTTTTTCCCCAGAGCAAAATTTTAAACAGTAAAGGCTTAGGAACCCTAGAAGAAGGGTGTGGCTAAGGCCCTGCCTCAAAATGGGTGAAAAACAGACCACAAAGATGAAGACTCTGGAATCCTATTACTGTGAGACGGAGGAACCAAATTCAGAAGGAGGCAGTATTGACTGCACACCCACAACTGAAGCCTTAACAGGGATTATGAACTGGCCTCAGGCACAGAATCCATTCTTAGATGAGCTCAAAAAGAATTTTGAAATCCAAATTAGAGACTTAGAAGATAAAATCAACGCTTCTTTTAAAATCAAAATTGTGAAATTAGAAAAAAACATCACAATGAAGAAAACAGCTCCTTAAAAAAGAAAAAATGTATGAACTGAAATGAAATCTGAACATATGGAAAAAGACCTTAAAAAACTAATTGAGGAAAATAATTAGCTAAAAATTAGAATCAACCAAATTGAAGCTAATGACTCTATGAGGAACCAAGAATCAGTCAAAGAAAACATCAAGACTGAAAAATTAGAAAAAAGAGGTCAAATATCTCAATGGAAAAATAACTGACCTAGAAAACAGAGCCAGGAGAGATAATCTGAGTATTATTGGTCTACCAGAAAACCATGATGAAAAAAAATTAGTCTGGACAAGAGCTTTTCTTTCAAGAGCTCATCAAGGAAAACTGCCCCAAGATCCTAGAACCAGGGGATAAAATAGAAATCAAGAGAATCCACTGAACACCTCCTGAAAAAGAGGTTCCCAAATTGAAAAGTTTGTGAAATGTTGTGGCCAAATTCCAGAACCTTACAAGGTAAAGGAGAAAATATTACAAGTGTCCAGAAAGAAACAATCCAGATATCGCAGAACTAGAGTGAGGATTGCACAGGATATGGCAGCTTTAACACTAAAAGACTGGAGGAACTGGAATATTATTTTTCACAAGGCAAAAGAGCTTGGGTTACAACCAAGGGTCACCTATCCAGTGAAACCGAACATAATGTACCAGGCAAGGAGAGTGTCATTCAGTGATGTAACAGAATTCCAGACCTTCCTGATGAAAAAGCCAGAGCTCAATGGAAAATTCAACCTCCAATTATAAGACTCAAGAGAGACATAGAAATGTAAATAGGGATAACACACACACACACACACAACTTGTTATTTAATAAGAGCAAACTGTTTACATCCCTATATGGGAAGCCGATACCTGTTAATATCATGATTTCTATACCTATGGCAACATCTAAAAGGAATATAGATAGTGTGGGTACAAATTACACAAAATAATGATAAAAAATGTTATTAAGGGCTACAAAGGGACTGCAATGGAATAAGAGGAAAGAATGAAGCAGAAAAGAGTAAATTATGCCTCACAAAGAGGCATAAAAACATTGTAGTAGAGGGAAAGAAAGGAGGGAGATAAGCATTAGATAAGCTTTTCCCTCATTGGTTCTGGCACAAGGAGGAAATAACACAATCAGTTAAATATATGACTATCAAGAAGATACATAAAACTTATCATAATAGAGGGAAAGAGGGGAGGGAGAGGAGAATTGCATGAGATCTCTTCTCATTAATCTTGGTTCAAGGAAGAAATAACATACTACATTAAGTATAAAAATCTACCATATCCTACAGGCAGTAAGAAGGTGGGAAAGGTCAAGAAAGGGGGGGTGAGAAGGGAGGGAAGAAGTAGTAATAGTGAAG
>CM053602.1:59245892-59268106 GCA_028646575.1 Pseudocheirus occidentalis | reverse complement strand
AAGAGCCCCACCTGCTGAGCTGCCTGTAGCAAAAGATGTGCTTTCTGTCTTTTGGAGAGGTTTGGAGCTTGAAAATCTGTTTAGAGTCCCATTTCATGAGTTTTTTAGCGTGTTTGTGTGGGAGCTGTGGTGCTTTGCTGCTTCTACGCTGCCATTTTGGCTCCACCTCCCCATGTTTATGTGTCTTAATCCTATACTGAGGAAGAGAATAACTTCAAAATAACTTGGTCAATAACCCAAAATATCAAAGAAAGAGGTAAAAGGTTGACATGTAGAAAAAATAATTCTAACTTTTTTTATGTTGACAATGAATTGGAATCTGAGTGGGTACCCATCAGTTGGTGAATAGCTGAAGAACATAAGGTATCTGAATATATTGGAATACTATTATTCTTTAATTGATAAAGTCAACTGTATTATAAAAACCTGAAAATGTGCATTATTTTATTAGAGAAATATGAGTAGAAATTCAAATTGGGAACAGAGCATAAAAACCCTTGTCTGAGTAAGCATACTACATTAGGGAGTTACTCATTCTGAATAAACATAAAATAAATGTAATGAGAACTTTCCCGGCTTCAAGAATATTTTCTTTCTAGAGCAAGCACGTTTCTCACAGTAACATAAAGATTCAACATTATTACAAAGTTTGGTTTATATCCTGAATGCAAAAATATTTCAATATTAGGAAAACCATGAAAATTATTATCCATTTATTGAATAATAATGACAATTAAAGAAAAAATTAAAATGCATAGGTATAAAAATATTTTTTGCTATAATATGTAGTATCTACCTAAAATTGAGAGATAGCACTATATATAATTAGGGTCAACTAGGGTCCATTCCAATAAGATCAGTGAAAAAAGAAAAATGTCTATTATCACTATTCTTATTCAAGATAGTACCAGAAATGATAGCTGTGGTAAATAAAACAAGGACAGGACATTGAAGAAACAGCACAGGTAAAAAGGAAACATAATTACTTACGTTTTATATGAGGATTCATCAGCAAACTAGAGAAAACCTAAAATCAATTTAAATAATTAATGATGTTAGAAAAAGTGTTGTTATAGAATAATCTCATAGGAATCATCAGCAAATGCTGATGATTCTATATATTACCCAGCACATCTAGCAGAAAGAGACAGAATGATAAATTCCATTTAAAATAGCTATAGAAAGGATAACATATTTGGGAATCACCCTTTCAGAACACACAGAGAAACTTTTTCAATGCCATTATAAAGCACAATTTAAAGAAATAAAGGAAGATCTAAATAATTGAGAAAAAACAATTTCTCTTACTTACTCTTTGCCACAATAATAAAAAGAAAAAAATCCTTAGTTAAGATATTTATCAAGTGCCATATGTGTCAAGAACTCAAGGGACTAGTTTCTAAAGGTGTAAAAAAATAGGAAATGCCTTATGGAAGAACAAAAAGTCTAGAATAACAAGGGATTTAATGCAAAGACTGGGAAAGTACCAGATCACCAACTATACGGTAAAACCATAAGCATCAAAGCATTTGGATACTTGGGTAAGGAATAAGAGAGATTAATCAGTGGAACAGATGAGATATACATTGTGTAAGAGTAAATGGACACAGTGGCCTAGTGTTTAAAAAACCCAGTGATGTAAGCTATTGGGTTAAGAAGTCATTTTGACCAGAACTACTAGGAAAACTGGAGCATCTGGATTGCTCAATGTATAGAGCATTTACTTGGATTCAAGAAGACCTAAGTTCAAAACTGATCTCAAACACTTATAAGATCCAATTTCTTCATTGTTTGGGCTCCTATCAGCTCAGAATGCAAGTAAATAGCAATAGTTTTTTTTTACCCAGAAACCCTGAGTGTTTTCCCCTCCCAGATCTATTTTATTTTTTTTAAGAGGACATTCTTTTCCTCATTTTTTACTAAGCCCTTAATCACTGAATGGGCACTGCCTCAGTCAAACCGAGACTTGCTAAGACCTTAGCTTGAAAATGCCAAGGAACCCCACTGGATCCTGGACCATCTTAAGTTGTCCTGATCTGTATCTGATCCTTCGACCTAGATGACTCCGAAAGAGAAAGTAAGGCTGGTGATTTTGCCCAGCACTCTCTTACTTAAATCCAATTAACTTGCATGTCATGGCATCGCCTTTCTGATGTCTTTGTTTTCTTTGATGATGAAAGACAAACAGCAATCTCTGTAAGTAGAAAAGGAGCTGCCCACTGGAGACCAAACTTCCACTCAACCAAACTTCCAGTAAGGGAACACTTCTTTTTTCCTTCCTTCCTTCCTTCCTCCCTTCCTTCCTTCCTTCCTTCCTTCCTTCCTTCCTTCTTTCTTTCCATCCTAACATATAAGCTCTCTCTCTCTCTGTCTGTCTCTCTTTCCCCCTCCCCCTATCTCCCCTTCTCCCTCTCCCTCTCCCCCTCCACCTCTCTCTCTCTCCTCCCTCTTCCCTCCTTTCCTTTCCTCTTCTCTCCTCTATTCTCTTCTCCTCTCCTATGATGCCATCACTTCTCTGACATCATGGTCCTCTTCAAGAATGAAAGACAAACAGCAGCAGGAAGACAATTGCTAGCTGTAGGACCTTGAGGAAGTGACAGGAATAACAAAGGAATTAATACAAAAACCAGAAAGCACCAGATATCAAAATATACAATAAAAGCATAATCTTCAAAGCGGTTTGATACTGGTTCAGGAATAGGGAGACTAATCAGTGGATCAGAAGAGGTATGCAATATGTAAGAGTAAATGGACACAGTGCCCTAGTGTTTGAAAAATCCAATAATCTAAGCTATTGGAGTAAGAACTTCTTTTGACCAGAACTATTGGGAAAGCTGGGGCAGCTGGATGACTCAGTGAATAGAGCACTTGACTTGGAGTCAAGAATTCAAGAAAACCTGAATTCAAATTTGATCTCCAACACTTACTAGCTCTGCATCCTTGGGGAAGTCACTGTTTGCCTTAATTCACTGGAGAAGGAAATGGCAAACCACTCTAGTATCTTTGCAAAGAAAACCCTGTGGACATTATGGTCCACATGGTCACAAAGAATCAGAGGCAACTAAATGACTAAACAATAACAAATTCGGAAAACTGGAAAGTTGTCTGACCAGAAACTGGGTAAAGACCCCATTGAATGCCATGATAAACTCCAAAGAGGTACATGACTTAGATATATAAAATGACATCATAAGTAATTTTTCCCCTCTCTGTCCTCCTGCCTTCCCCTCTAGGGGAGCATGCAATCTGATATATGTTCTACAAATACCTTCCACATTTTCTTCTTTTTTCATTTTTTATTTTTATTTTGTTTTATTGTTTCTTGATGTCTTATAAAGTTATTAGCTTCAACTCACCTGGTTCAAATTTTTAAGCAATTTTTTTTTCTTCAGTGAGCTATTGTAACTTTTTCCCAGTTGGCCAGTTCTACTTTTAAATCAGTTATTTTCTTCAATGAATTTTTGTACCTTTTTTCCATTTGGTCATTATTGCTTTTCCAGGCATTCCTCTTTTTATTGGATTTCTGTGCTTCTTCCCATTTGGCCTAGTCTTTTTTAACGTGTTATTTCCTTCCATATCTTTTTGCACTCCTGTACAAAGTTGTTAGCTCTTTTTTTCATGATTTTCTTGCATCACTATCATTTGTCTTCTCAGTTGTTCCTCTACCCCTCTTACTTGATTTTTAAAATCCTTTTTGTTTTTTTTTTCCAATGCCTAAAGCCAATTCTTTGAGACATTGAATGTAGAAATGTTGTCTTTGTTGTCTTCTTCTGCATTTGTGTTTTGATCATCCCTGTCACCATAGTTACATTTCTATAATCTGGATCTTCTGCTAGTTTCCTATTTTCCCAGCTACTTGACTTCGAACTCCATGCTGAAGTGATGTTCTATGTCCAGAGTGGAGGGGGGCATAATTTTTTATTTTGTTCAGTTGTTTGCAGAGGAAATCCTGGGGACCTCTAAGTTTTCAGTTCTTCCAAGGTAGCATGGTCTAAGTAGATGTGTGTTTACTATTCTCCCATTCTTTGATACGAGCACAAGCACTATTTTCTGCCCTAGAACTGTGACCAGGATGCCAGCTCTCCTGTGGCCATGAGCTCTGGTGTGCTAGTGCTTCACCTCCCTCTGGGACTGAGATGCAAGACTTCTACCAATATCCAAGTATAAGCAATGCAACAAAGTGCCAGTGCCCCAGTGCCAGTAAAGGGACGACTGTAATCATTTTGTGATTAGTTGTCTGACCCCTTTATTATCTGTGGACTGAGAGGTCAAGAAACCACAAGTGCTTCCCCTGATTCATTTGCCCCACCCCCATGCCTCCACCAAGGCCTACAATTGGTTTACTTGAGTGGGATATGCAGAGACTGGGCTCCACTCTCATCCTGGTACAACAGACCATTCCTGCTCACCTTTGTAAAGTCAATCGCAAGCAGCTCTCCTGAGGACTATTGTTGTGAATAACTTTAAGGATCTAATCATTTAGTATAGTGAATTCTCTATTTATTCAGCAATAAACTAAAACAAAACATTCAAGAAACTCAAGTACAAAATTCCCAACAATATAACGTAACAACTTATTATTAAGATGGCAACATAGTCTTAAACAAAACATATTATGTAACATAAGCCACAATCTCCTCAATCAATACACAGTATCCAAGTAAAGTCCTCTTTCATCTTGACCCAAGACTGGCTTCCAATCATCCTTAAGCCAATCATACTTAAGGGGTAACAGAAAGTACAAACACCATCCACCCCTAGGTCATAGTAAGTCACAATCTCATCAGTTAATACAGAGTACCCAAGTAAAGTTTTCTTTCATTTTGACTAGAGACTGACTTCTAAACCCCTTGGCTTCTTTTCTACAGGTTGACCATTCCCAGCTCTTCCTTGGATTCACACACCCATCTTTTGCCTGGATCCATATGTAGGCAACTCTGCTCCTGTTCTATATCTTGGTTCAAGATCACGAGGACTGTTTCACTACAAGCCCTTCAGTTTCTGTTTCTAGGAAGACAAAGCTTAACAGAGTTGCAACAATATTTACACACATTATCCATACTATCATCTCAATTCACTGTCTGTCTGACAAAGTAACACAAATCAACAGACAAGGCTTCTGTCTGAGAAATCAAACAAAAATAAACAATAAAGTCCTCTTTTAGGACTTCTATAACAACTGTAAAGTCCTCTTTCAGGACTTCTGTAACAGTAAAGTCCTCTTTCAACAGATAGAATATTTCTGTCTGACAAAGTAACATCAACACCAGCAGAACAACAGAGTGCCAATATCACAAACATTCTCTCTCTTATCTCTGCTAGCTCCTAGCTCTGCTCAAACTTTTATCTGCTCTGTTCCTTCCTGTTCCACCCTTCTCATTCTACCCTTCCTGTTCTGCTCTTTTACAAGCTCCTCCCACCATGAGTTCCATGTGATTACATTAGGCCTATTAAGGGCAAAGAAAGTCTTTAAACTCTCTTAGATCTGTTAAGTGCAGGACAATGTATACCGTTTCCAACAGCACTCTTGATACAATCAAAGGTGAGGCCTCAAAGGCACTTGAATAGCTGAAATAAGTAGCAAAGTACTACTTTGCTTGCCATTACAAACTTCTAGGCTGTCTTGGGCTGCAAATTGTTTCATTCTGTCTTTTTATGGGTTGTCTACTCTAGAATTTTATTGAAGCATTATTTTAAAGGTGTTTGGAGAGGTTTAGGGAGAACTCAGGAAAGTCTTTGCCTTTTCTCCACCATCTTTATGCCACTCCAAATCTCTAAATTATAGCTCCTTTCATTCTGGAAATTTTGGAGAACGCTCCTTTCTCTTGATATTCTAGGTCTTTTTCTCCCAAATATATTGTTGTGATTTAATTAGTTGTTTAAAATACCTTTTTGATCATGTAATTCTTATTGCATTCAATTACTACATTTCTCTGAAGAGTATTGTCATTGTCATTATATTGACAAGACCTAGTTATGAGCACTGAATATTTTTCTGGTTATTAAATCTGTTCTTTATTACTGTAGGAGCAACTTTGTCATGAAATCTACACCATTATCTTATATTCTTTGGCATGCTGATCCTTAAGTATTTTGTGTACTTCTTCATTATTCTCTGTGGGTTAAGGGCTACAACCTCTCTAAACCATGCCCTACCCCACCACTTTCAGCTCCTATTGATGTGACTTTTTTCTCTACTATAATGTAAGCTCATTGAGGGTAGGGATTTTCTTGCTTGCTTTTACTTTTAAACTGAGCCTTTAGTAAAAGTACTTGACCCTTAAAAGGCACGTAATACACGTTAACTCTCTATCCAGCTATCAAATGATAATAAAGGTGCTCATATTTCTTCACAAACTTCCCTCCACCTTGATTAAAGAACAGAGCCCTGAAGTTCAAAATCTCCATTTAAGGAGATGGTTGAGAAGGATTGCATTTACCTACTTGTTGCACTACTTTGCTACTTCTCTGACTTCCATCATTCTTAGGTATTATATACCTGGTCCCCATTTCAACTTCCTCATCTGTGTTTGATTAAACTCATCTGATTAAACTGCAAATTCACTGGAGACAAAGGCTGTTTTCCTTCATTGTTTTTTTTTTACCATTGCTCTAATCACTTACAATAATACCTGGGACGTAATAGCTATTTAACAAATGTTTGCTGATTTTATGGGCCTCAGTATCTCTCAGTCTTCATATCCAAGTAGTTTCAAAGTCTTGTCATTATTAAATATATCTATAATTCCCCACCTGTTTCTACTACTTCTCATTTTGAATGTCTTCATCCTTGATCTAGCTTTTCATCTTGAAGCTTGATTCTAGGTCTTGATTTCACATATTAGAAATACCCCTCCCCCCAATTCTGAAGCTTCTCCAGATAATTGGATGTCTCCTCCAACAGCCCAGGTCAGTCATATGTTATTTTTCTTTGGGTAGCCCTATAGAATTTCTCTATCATGCCAACCCCAACTCACAACTTTTTTTTATCTTTTTCCGTGCTTTCTCTTCCATTATTAAGGCAACTCTTTGAGCCAGGGACTTTCTTTATTACTACTTTTATTTATATTCTTACTTCTTAGGAGAATACCTAACATATGGAACATGTTTAATAAGTGCTTGTCAACTCACTGACTCATGCAATCTATTTTTTTGACCTGGACAATTGCAGTAACCTTCTGATTGTTCTATATGAATATTGTCTCTCTAGTCAGAAATCTTTCATACATTGAGATCCACAGAATTTTCTGAATCCCACATCTACTCATGCCAATCATCCATCCATCTGGAAAACCCCAGGATTTATAGGTTCACATGTGAAATTTTGCTTTTGTCACTGAATAACATTATAACCTGTCAGTACTCTACCTTTCTAGCCCTCTTTCATAGATATTATTCCCCTTCCTGTAGCTTTTGGTTCAAACAAATTGGTCCTCTTCTTCTTCCCTTGTTTACAAAGGCTTCCATCCACACCTGGAATGCAATGCCTCTTAACCTCTGCTTTATGGAATCCTTCTTTTTCTTTCAAAGCTCACATAATATGCCAACTCTTTCTACTTCAAGAGGAATCTGATCATGTGCTTCCCATCTCATAATGTACCTTGTCTTCAATCAGATCTGTGATCTTTTTTTGGGAAGAAGAGTGGCACATTACATTCAGTGATGAACATTCTTGCACTCTGTCATATTGTACTCATTCCGATGATTCTGAATCCCTGTGGGGGATTTTTGAAATCTTGTTTGCCACCACCCAATTCCTCATTCCTATTCCCCTCAACCATCTAGCCCCAAAGTTCCAATCAAATACCCACCAACTCTTCCTCTGTGCCCCCTGAAATGCTTTTTCCCCACAAGCAATGAACTTTCTTTCATTCTAAATCTTTTCTTCTCCCACTCCTTCCATCTACTAGCTATAGCTCAAACACAGTTCACCTTTTGATAACATAGTCTCCCAAGCCGCTTTTTCTAGAACTGACTATACTTTCCTACATCTCCCTCGGTTCACATGTCTATGCGGGGCAGTTGGGATATTTATTTCTTTTCAGTTCAATCCCTTAGTGTTGTCTCCTCCTTTGAGGTTTATGCTTTTCATGTGTACCACTCAGTCAGAATTTTGGTAACTGTTGTCTACAGACCTAAGTTACTTCCTTTTTTTTCTTAAGTGAGTTTGATAAATGGCTGACTTTGTTTTTTCCTCTCCAATTCCTGGCCTCACAGAAGTGAACTTTAACTTACATAAAGACTCTCCCTCAAACACCCTTAACTACTCATTTCCTCAACCTATTCATTTCCTGTGTCCTACTGCTCCACTCCACTTCAGCCATGCACAGCAAGGTTCATAGCCTTGATCTTGCCATCTTCCACAAATATACCACCTTCACATTCAAGAATTCCACAATCCTATTGTCTTTCTACTTTTCCCTCTGACTTCTTTTACCAACTCTTATTCTTTATACCTAATGTGACTTTCAGTTCCTGTACCCCTCACTTCTCTACCAGACCATTTCCCTTGTATTAGCTCTTTCTCAATTTTTCCCATCTTACTTTTTAGATGAACCATTTTAATTCTACCACATTCTCTTCTCATTTATCCCTAGTATCCTAATAATTTCCTAAATTATGTTTTACCAAGCCTCAGACTAGGATATCTCATTGTATTTGTCGCTATTGCTCTCCTAATTGTGCTGATAAATGAAGGTGGAGAAAATTACAAAGCCATTCCTGTTCAGTCCTCTACAAAATTAAGTTACACAGCTTCGACTGCTCCCCCATTGCTGCTTAGAAATCCTTCTATACCTCTCTTATCACCTCAATATCCCCACTTTCCATAGCTGCTCATGCAAACCTTTTCATTCCTCCTCAAGCCTCTCATGGCCTGCAAGCTCTCAGCTGAGAATCTTGCTTCATATTTTACAAAGAACAGCTGAGGCCATTCACCCTGAGCCCTTTCTTCTCTCCTCTTCCTCATCTTATTCGCTCATATACTTTCTGCCAATATCTCCTCTTTCACCACTGTTTCACATGATGAAGTATCCTTACATATTAACAAGACCAAGTTTTCTCAAGAATTCCTTTTCTATCCTGTCTTCTCCAACAGATTCTTCCCTCTGTTACTCTAGTTCTATCATTTAATTTGAATCTCTTCCTGCCTTCCAGTTCATTCCCTGCTGTCTGAAAACATGCTCATTTGTTCCCCATTCCAAACAAACCATCAACCTTTTCTTTCATTCTCTCTGTTAACCTGGATCTCTGCCTTTTGTAACTCAACTCTTTAAAAAGCTATCCACAATAATTGCTTCTACTTCTTCTCTCACTCTCTTCTAACCCCATTGTCATCTGTCTTCCAACCTTATAATTTTACCAGTACTACTGTCTTCAAAGTTACCAATGTTTCCAAAATCTTAGTTGCAAAATCCAGCGTTCTTTTCTCAGTCCTCATTCACCCCAACCTCTCTGCAGCCTTTGACTCTGTCGATCACCCTTTCCTCCATGTTATTCTTTTCATTTTAATTTTTTCCCTCTCACTAGAGACAGCACTCTCTTTTGGTATTCCTTCTATTAACCTGATTGCTCCTTCTCATTCTCCTTTTCTAGATCTTCATCCAGATCATGCTCTCCAACTGTAGGTTTCACAAACAGTTCCATCTGGGTCTTTTTCTCTTCTTCCTTTGTATCATTACCCTTGTTGATCTCACCAACTTCCATGGACTTAATAACCAGCTCTATGACCAATTCTTCCTATTCTATCCCAGCTTATCTACTTACCTTTGATCCTGCGCCTTCAACTGTCTTTCAGACATTTGTAACTGAATGTTCAATAAACATCTTCAAGTTAATATGTTTAATACCAAACCCATCTGTCTTCCTAAACCCCCTCCTCTCATCTCTGTTACAATAGAACCCAGTGCTTCTCAACCTTCCTAATGCTGCGACCCTTTGCTACTTGTATGTGGGTGTATCTACATGTGGACAGACCCTCCTGGAGATGGATAAAGGAGCGATGTCTTGGTTCCTAAGACCATCAGAAATATGTGTTTTCTGATGGCCTTAGGCAACCCCTGTGAAAGGAAAAGGTTGAGAACCGCCGATAGAGCCCAACATCATTCTCTTAGTCCTTTACACTATCAACCTAGATGTTCTCCCTGGCTACTTACTCTCTCTCCCATCCTATATCAAGTCTATGTCCAAAGTTTTGTTTCCACTTTTGCAAAATATTTACAATATACCCCCTTCTTTTCTCTAACAGTGCCACCACACTGCTACACGACTTTAGTATTTTGTGTGTGTACTGCTCTTGCAGTGCAGTAGCTTGTTCTTGGGTCTGCTTGGCCCCAAGTCTCTCCTGACTCCAATCCATCCTCCCTTCAGCCACCAAAGCGATTTCCTGTAAGTTCGTGTCTAACCTTGTCATCCCACTACTCAATCAACTCCAGGGCTTCCACAATCTCCTGAAAGATTAAATACAAAATCTTCTGTTAGGTATTCAATGCCCTTCCCCTCCTATCTTTCCTGTCTTCTTATACCTTACTCCCTTTGACTTATTCTTTAGCATTATGACAATGGCGTTCTTGCTGTTCCATGACCAAGATAATGCATCTCTTCACTCCATTTTCTGTGCTGATTTCCAATGCCTGAAATGATGTGCCTCCTTACTTGGCACTGTTGGTCAACGTTGTGTTTAAGGTTATAGTTAGCATCTCAATTTTGACATGAAGCTTATTCCACACCCCTCTTAATTCTAGTGCCCACCATCTCTGAATCAATTCCTATTTATTCTGTATATAGCTTTATTTGTTGGGGTTTTTGGCTGTCCAGTTAGATTGTGAGTTGGTTGAGGCAAGGGACTGTCTTTAACCTCTTTTTCCATCTCCAACACTGAGCACAGTGATTGGCACAGAGCAGCTACTTCATAAATGCTTATTGACTGATTGACATGATCTTCTCTAGCTGTTAGACCTCCTACCCCATTACCTTAACTTTTGTTGATGTTTTATAAAGACATATATGTGTATTCTCTTCATGAAAGGGAGTGTCTCATTTTTTTTCTTTGTCTACTTTACATCTAGAGCCCCTGGAGTACAATGGGTACTCCAATGGGTACAAAAAACAATGTTTTTTGAACAATTGACTTTAAGTTGTATAACATAGTCTTTTGGTGTCATCTGGTGTCCAATAAGAATATTGCAGTTCATTGAATTTCTTCATACAAGCCTGCCGTATTGTGGCCAATTCAGATGTTACAGTTTTCGTCCGCCATCGCGTGGCCAAATCCTGGTATTACATTTTCTTCTAATTTAAACCTTGTTTTTACTGGATTTTTTGTATTTGTGAAAACTCAGTTGCTGTTAAGAAAAGGAGAATGGAATCATTCCTGATTTAGGAACTGAAGATTGCAATGAATTCTTTCAGTTAAAATAGAAATGCAGTCTAAATTTTCACCATTAAAATTATTCCTTATAATACTCTTAATCTTATCATAAGAGTTATGGTAAAGGTTAAGATATAATAGTGGTGGAGTGAAAATGGAGCATGTTTAATTCTACATGATCTGACCCTGGGTAATGTATTAATGTTACACATTCACAAGAGCAAAACTGGAGAAATTGGAGAAAATAACTCAGCTGAATATTGAAGCAAGTTTATTAAATAAGTATTAAAGATTGATTGAGAAAATCATACCAGTTGGAATTGGCTCCTAAACATTTCGAAGAAATGATTGTTAAAATTTCATTAGTTTTTCAAGTTGGTTGATGAACTGCTAGAGTACAATTAATCAGCACAGGTAATATTATATTTTCTTGACAAAAATCGGTGTTTACCAAGGGAACAAAAATTCCTCCATGACAGGGCTTGATTTATTTTTGCTTACCCCTAATACAGTTCAGAGTCTTAGAAAGAGCCTCATACACTATCTATCCCCCATCCCTTTATCCAGATGAGGAAAGAGTCCAAAGGAAATAAAATCACTCATCCAATTGCATATTTAAAAAGTTGTAGCTAGAAGGAATATCCCAAGCTATCAAGTCCAAAGCTCTAAATATAAAGTAGAAGAGAATCAAGCAGAAAACAGTTTCTGAGGCAGGATTTGACCTCGGGTGTTTGTGGGGTTCAGCCATGTTCCTATCTTCTAAAATTCTAAGTCTGAAGGCTAAGGTATTAATTAATTAATTAGTCTTTATGATTTTTCTTCTCTGATTTTCATATATGCTAAAAGGTTTGGGCCTTCAGTCCCAGGTGCCAGAATGAAGTTTTCTTTGGCCAGTGCCCCATCAAGAAGTCTCTTAGCATAGAATTAACATTAGAAAATTATTCTTTGGTGAAAAATCACATCAACCCCTTTCAAAGTATAATAGATTCAATATCAATGGTTTTGGAGGCTTTGATGCCAGGAAAATGAAAGCCAATGGTATCTTGGCTGATGGTTTTAGTTATTCTGGTCAGGCAATACAGCAGCAATATGAATGATTCTTAATAGGAAGTATGTATACTCTCCACCCATGCTTTACTATGGACTCATGCTTTATTGACATTTTGTACTTTTACTCTTTTATGATGCTACTTGGCAGACTAAATCTGTGCATACCTGCTGTTTGATGTGTTAAACTGGGTCAGGACCTGGTAAATTTTATCTCAGATAATTTTATAATATATATTATATATAATATACATTATATTATATATGATTATGTATATTATATATAATAAATAATTTTATCTCAGATAAAAATTATTGTGAGAATAACAGGGCAGTAGCACCACCCTGTCACCCTAGACCCCACCAATGCATGTGTGACTATTATGCAAGGTGAGTTGTTTCAGTGATATGATATCTGCAGAGCCTTTTACATCACCTTTGGGGCAGAACTGGTGAGTTTTAGAGTTGTCAGCATGGGATAACCTAAGTTTTCATGCAAATCCTTTGAAATTTCTCATTTCCTCAAAAGGCAAAGCTGGGCTCAAGAAATTCACTTGTTCGACACAGATTTTATGTAGACAGGAAGCCAAGGAATTCTATTTAGGCCAATAAGGATCTCATGAATGTTTACTAGATCAAACTTTACATTTTGGGCAAATTGTATTTCTCTTAAAAGTAAAAGAGGCTTCTGATCCCTTCCACTTCATTCTTAGAACATCTAGAGAGAAGAGAGTAGAGGAAGCAGCAGGCTGGAGTGGCTACATTGCTGAACTTCAGAGGGACAAATACTTGAGCTCAAATATAGCCTAAGTCCCTAACTAGCTGTTCGATCTCAGGCAAGTCTCATCAGTTATCTTGACTTAAACATTTTCCTTTGTAAATTAAGTGGGTTTGACTAGATTATGGGACTTCCCTTCCAGTTAGTATTTTTATTATGAAATGGGCAAGTCAGTTCCATTCCCTGGGCCTCAGTTTCCTTCTTTGTAAATTGAAGGCCTTAAACTAGATGACTTTGAATCCTCTGCCAAGTATATACCAATAATCTTCAGAATAAATAAGAACAAGTCACTTTACCTCCCTCAGCCTTAGTTTCCTCTGCCAGATAATTGAGATAAATTATTATTAACAGCCAATGATTTGGGAAGATTTCCAGTCTTCTCTTTTTTCTAAAGTCCTGATTTCCAAAGTTCAGTCTCTTGAAGGTCATTGCTGATAATGAGACTGAACTTTCTTTTTTTGTTAACTAACTTTTGTTTATTTTTAGTTTACATCATTCATTTCCATGAGATTTTGAGTTACAAATTTTCTCCCCAACTTCCCCCATCCACCACTTCAAAACAGCAATCCCACTGTACACTCCCTCCCCCAATCTGTTCTCTCCTCTGCTCTCCCCCATCACCCCTATGACTTTCTGGTAGGGCAAGATGGATCTCCCTACCCCAGTGAGTGTATATCTTAATTCCCAGTTGCATATATGTGTATGTGTGTGTATGCATGTATGTACTTAACATTTGATTATATAACTTTACATTCTAGATTCTTTTTCTTCCTTCCTCATCACTCACCCCCACTGGAAAGAGAAGCAATTTAATACAGGCCATATATGTGTATTTACACAGAACATTTCCACAATGCACATATTGTGAAAGACTGACTTTATTTCCCTCCATCCTATCTTGCCCTCCACTTGTTCTATTCTCTACTTTGTTCCTGTCCCTTTACAGAAGTGTGTGCTTCTAACAACCTCCCCCCCCCGTGCCCTCCCCTCCATCATTCCCCCTTTCATCCTTAACCCCCCTACTCTCCCCTAGGGCAAGATAACCAACTTAGACTGTATGCCATTCCTTTCCTAAGCCAAATTCAATAAGAGTAAGGTTGACCCATTCATTTTTGCCTTCCTGCTCTTCCCCTCCATTGTAACAGTTATCCCTTGCCTTGTCTATATGACATGATTAATCCTGTTCTGTCTCTCCATGTCTCCTCTCCTTCTATTCCTCTCCCACCTCTCAATTTCACTTTTTAAAATACCATCCCTTCCTATTCAATTGACCCTATACCCTTTGTCTATGTACATATATATACATACACTCACATATGTATTCTTATGTGTATATATATATACCCTCCTATATAGACATATGTGTTTGTATACATACATACATACATATATTTTTCTTTCTTTCTTTCTTTCTTTCTTTCTTTCTTCTTTCTATTCCCTTCACCTATCTTTATAATGAGAAAAGTTTCATAAGTTATAATTATAATTTTTCCATGTTGGCATGCAAATAGTTCAACTTTGATAAGTTCCTTATGATTTCTTTTCCACGTTTACCTTCTCATGCTTCTTGTATTCAAATGTTAAATTTTCTATTCAGTTCTTTTTTTCCTCAAGAATGCTTGAAAGTCTTCCACCTCATTGAATGACCATATTTTCCCCTGAAACATTATACTCAATTTTTCTGGGTAGGTGATTCTTGGTTTTAATCCTAGCTCCCTTGATCTCTGAAATATCATATTCCAAGCCCTTTGATCCCTTAATGCCGAAAGTGCTAGATCCTGTGTTATCCTAGTTGTGTTTCCAAGTATTTAAATTGTTTCTTCTTGGAAGCTTGTAATATTTTCTCCTTGATCTGGGAACTCTGGAACCTGGCTATAACATTCCTAGGAGTTTTTTGGGGGGGATCTTTCTCAAGAGGTGATCTGTGAATTCTTTCAAATTCTATTTTGCCCTCTGGTTCTAAAATATCAGGACAATTTTCCTTGAGAATTTCTGGAAGGATGATTTCTTGGTTCTTTTTCTGATCATGGCTTTTAGGTAGTCCAATCATTTTTAAATTTTCTTTCTTGGATCTATTTTCCATGTAAGTGGTCTTTGTTTAGGATATGTTTAATAGTATCTGATTTCTCATAAAGTCATTAGCTTCCATTTGCTCAAATCTTATTTTGAAGTAATTATTCTCTTCAGTGAACTTTTAAGATTCCTTTTCCTTCTGGCAAATTCAACTTTTTAAAGCATTCTTCTGCTCATTGGCATTTTGGGCCTCTTTTGCCATTTGAATTAATCTACTTTTAAGCTTTTTTTCTGCAGTCAGGTCATTAACTCTCTTTTCATGATTTTCTTGCATCATTCTCATTTCTCTTCCCAATTTTTCCTCCATTTCTCTTATTTGGTTTACAAAATCTTTCATAAGCTCCTCTTTGCCTTGCAACCAGTTTACATCTTTCTTGGAAGCTTTTGCTGAAGGAGTTCTGACCATGTTGTCTACCTCCTGATCTATGCTTTGATGCTTTTTGCTCCCAAAAAAGGAATCTAAAGTTGGGTTGCTGTGCTTACTTTGCTTCCTTTGCCTGCTCATGTTGCCAGTGAATTACTTGACTTTTCAGCTCTGTGGAACTCTGCTTCCAGAGGGAAGAGATTTGTCCCAAATTGCTGGAATTTTCACAGCTGCCAGAGGTATTAGGAGGCTGCTGTTTTTTGCAGCCCTCACCAGCTTTGGCTCACTGGTCACACACCTCAGGACCACCACCCAAGAACACGATCCCAATCCAAGGAGGTTAAGGCAAGGGCATTTAGCCTCTGAATGGTCGCTTGGCCCCCCTGCAATCTGCAGGCCGCACACTCTGTAGCAGCCACGTGGAGTCAGCTGCAGCCCCCCCCACTTATACTGCTTTCTTACCCTGGGGACTGATGACTGGACTTGCTTCTCTCCCCCAAATTTAGTTGAGTTCCACTGACCTTTCACTTTGTCCTTGGTTCTTATGGTTTGATAATTCTGGAAAGTCCCACAGCTGCCAGTAATCCATTCTCCCAAGTGCTCCAGCCACGACTTATCTTGGCCACCCCATGGCCAAGCTGCGGTTTTAGGCCCAGCTGGTTTCGGCTCCCAGCACTCTGTGATGAGCCCTTCCTGTCCACTTGCCAGGCTGCCTTCAGTGGAAGATGTGTTTTTCTGTAATTATCTGGGTTCTGGAGCTCTAAAATTTGTTTAGAGTCATATTTCATATATTTTATAGGTATTTGAGGTGGTTATGGGGGGAGCTGCAAAGTTCTTTCTATGCCACCATCTTGACTCTGCCCCAAGAAACTGAACTTTCCTAACAATTTTGGTTATACCACACCCAACTGGGGAAGCCATTGTACTCTCATCAGGTTTGGATGGGGATAAATTCTTTGAATAGATTGTCCAAGGTTGAGTGGTAACCTAGAAGTAAATGACATAATCAAAGTTGATATGAATAGGGTCAGCCACTCAGTTGTAATATTCATTCTTTCATTAATCGTTAGGTAATCAGAGTTGATTGCCACCCTCAAGAACAACCCCCTTCCAATGGGTATATAAGTCTCGACCCACTGCCGTGATTGCCTTAGGTCTAAGAAAGAGCCAGTGAAATGAGCATCTTTTAATTAAAATGCTGGCATTATTAATCAAATGATTAAATTACCAAGATATTATGTCTCTGGAACTTTTCAAATGTCATCACGTAATTATAGGGGTAGAATACATGACCTCCAATATTCTTTCCAGCCTTCAATTCAGGACTTTGATACTAGATACCCATTTAGGGGCTTAAAGCATTGGCTGAGTAGGTAGGGAATTGAGGCAACAGGTGGACACCACACACTTGAGAAGATTGGCAGGGGATGAAAGGTGAGAGGGACAGCTTTGTTGAGAATGGAGGGTCATAGTGGGAGGAGATGGAAAACCTGGTCCAAAGATAGCAACTCTGGAATTTGAGACAGAAGCCAGATTCCAATTGAAGCTCTACTACTTTGCACAATGCCTTTAGAAGATATTTTATTCACTAACTGATTTTGCATAATCAGAGGTTAAAGATGCTTCTAGTATCCATAGACGCAAAGGCAAGCATTTACCGAATGCTTGATTTAACCCTAGTAACATCTCATTCTAATTTTTGATATTTATTTCAATTTCCTCCAAAGCAAATATTGACCATTTTCATGTATCAATTTCTCTAAAGTTTTGCTCTTGTGAATGGGTAATATTAATCCTTCTCCTGGGACCAGGTACTCTATAAGCTAAACCCTGAACCATTCTTTCTCTGCTTCTGTTTAATCTTAACCTGCATCACTTCTCCTTTGACAGGATTAAGAGTGAAATACTTCCTTTCAATGTTGACGATTTAGTCTGAATTCCTATTTACACTGAAGGATTTCATTTGGCTCCTTTCTTCCTCTTTTCATAGCGACTGAGTTGTCACATCATAAAATTGAAAGAAAAATGTTTTGGAATGGGTCAGAGTATAATATCAAGATTTGTTTAGGAGATGGACAGAGGACTCGCACACAACTATTTTCTGGCTTAAACTTTCCATATGCTGCAATACTCTCTCTGACCAGAAGATGTCAGTGAAAGCCTGATCTATTTTCCTAACTGGCAATGAAGGAGTCAACAAGTATTCCTTAAGCACCTATTTTTTATGAGACTAGGCTAGGTTCTGGATGTATAAAGGACAATAATTAATGTCCTCTGCCTTCAGGAGCTTAAATCCTACTGGTGGAGACAACATGTCCATACATCATTATGCATAAATTAAAAATAAGATGCAAATTGTTTGGGGAGAAGGGGGAATCTCTCTATTTTTGGGGAGGACAGCTCTTAGGAAAGTTCTCAAGTAGGGCAAGGTGCCATGTTAGCTAAGCTTCCAAGGAAAGCAGAGCATTCAAATTGTCAAAGGTGAGGATGGACTGAATTCCAGGCAGGAGTAAAAGCTTTTGGAAGGGAAATAAAAATTCATGAATTACAGCAACAAGACAAATATGCCTGCGTCTTCATGTACACAAAGTGGAAGAGTATCTGATTACATTAGATAGTTAGGTTTTAGGTGTTTGCAAATGATAATAAATAGCAGAGTTGTTCGGATTTTATAGTAGATGTACCAGTGAACCAAGGTAATTTTTTGAGTGTGGAATTCACATGATCAGAATGACATGGCAAGAATATCCCTTAAGCAGTTGAGTGGAGGACAGAATGGAGAGGGGGATGACTTGAGGCAGGGAGACCCCTTAGAAGACCATTATAATAGACAAGAAGGGAAGAGATGAGGTCATGTGATTAGGGTGATACCAATTTCTGTCTGAGATACTGTTAATGCAGTTATTACAAAACCTGGCAACTTATTAAATATAAGAGCTGAGGGAGCATGAAGGCCATGGGATAAACAGATAGATGAAATGCAGATCATAGAAGCTGAAAAGTATGTTTTGGTAAAAACCTTTCATGATGTCACAATATCCCTTTTAGGCACAAGATGTCACAGAAATGCTGTACTATTTGCCTCAATGGCAATAACAGTTAATCATAGACTGATTAATAGATTGACTGAGAGATAAATAGATATGTACAGATGAGTTATTTGTTAAATTTTCATTCTGAATATTTACACTTTAGGATCTGGCAAAAGCTTCAAATCTGAGCTTGATTTATTTTACGGATTGAACTTATAAATGTGATGAAGAAGATGTCAATACTACAAAAATAAATGTAAAGGTATACTGTGTATATATTTTTCAGACAGTTGATTTTTAAACATTCTCCAGGAAACACCTGAAGAGAGAGAGAGAGAGAGAGAGAGAGACAGAGAGAGAGAGAGAGAGAGAGAGAGAGAGAGAGAGAGAGAGAGAGAGAGAGAGAGGGACGGACGGACGGACGGATGGATGGATGGATGGATGGATGGACGGATGGACAGACAGAGTCATGACATTTATTGAGTGCTACTATATTCTTGGTAAAAAGTGCTAAGTTTAAAAATGCAAGCCCGGAAAAGCAGCTCCTGCCATAACTGAGCTTCTGATCTAGTAAGGAAGACAAAACAACTGAGGAAAATTTGAAAAACTAAGGGGAGGGAAGGGTTTAGAGCTGGTGGCTAGAAGGTGAAATGGAGGCTTGGTTTTAGGCAAGATAAGGTCTACGAAGGTATAGCTCAGGGTGGATAGAAGGGTGGTGCTGTCTCAGACAGTGATGGGGAAGTTCAGGAGAGGGATGAGCTTTAGGAGAAAGATCACGTGTTCTCTTGTTACATGTTCTCAATGTTACATCATTTCAAACTAGCAAGGAGCCGTTCTTTCTTCTTAACTCTTTTTCCTTTCATTTGTAAGGTAGTGGAGGGATAGTTCATAGTATATAACATTCTTATGCTGAGCAAAGTTTGTGGTAGCCTCCTAAACATGTTATAAGAAGCAAGTCCAGTTCCAGGCAGAAGGAGCATCTCATGGGAAGGTGGTCTGATCCAGGATAACTTTGCATTTGTATGAGGGGCTTATTTCATTTAAGTCTAGATCCATGCAAGTAACAACAATTATACTATTGAAAACAACAATAGTTGTAGGAGTAGTGGTAGTAGCAGCAACAGCGTGCTGGATGAAAGATTGAATGACTGAGGAAGCAAATGTTCAAGCTCCAAAACATATTAATCTATTAATCCATGCATTCCACTTTCCTAACAAATTAGTACCAGGCCTTCCTTAGCTTTGGCACTGAAACCGAAATAGAGGGGAAGGCAAATTTAAAAAAATTTGGAGAGGGGAAGGCAAGGTCACACAGCTAGTAGGGTGTGTCAAGTGTCTGAGGCTGGAATGGAACTCACCTCCTCCTGACTCCAGGATCAGTGCTCTGTTCTCTGTACCATCTAGCTATCCTGCAAGACAGATTTTTATGAATGAAAAACAATTACTACCTCACACATTTCAGATTGTCTAATATGTCAGAAAAGGGAAATGATAAATGTTAGAAAAGATATAGGAAAATTTGAACACTAAGGCACTGTTGGTGGAGTTGTGAATTGATCCAATCGTTCTAGAGAACAATTTGGAACTAGGCTCAGAGAGCTATAAAACTGTGCATGCTCTTTGATCCAGCAACACAACTACTAGATCTGTATCCCAAAGAGATCATTAAAAAAGGAAAGAAACCTACCTGTACAAAAATATTTATAGCAGCTCTTTATGTGGTGACAAAGAATTGGAAACTGAGGGGATGTCTATCAATTGGGGAATGGCTGAACAAGTTTCAGTATATGGGATACTATTGTGCTATAAGAAATGATGAGCAGGTGGATTTCAGAAAAACTTAGAAAGAATTATATGAAGCAAGTGAACAGAACTAGGAGAACATTATATACAGTAAGAGAAATATTGTGTAATGAATAATTATGATATCCTTAGCTCTTCTCAACAATACAATGATCCAAGACGATTCTAAAAGACTTGTTATGGAAAATGTTATCCACATCCAGAGAAAGACCTATGGAGTCTGAATGCAGATTGAAACATATTATATTCAGTTTTGTGGTTGTTTTTTGTTATTTTTCTCTTTTGTTCTGTTTTTTTCTTTCAAAATATGATTAATGTGGAAATGTTTACATGATTGCACATGCATAATCTATATCAGATTGCTTGGCATTTCTGGGAGGAGAGAGAGCAAGGAGGAAGGGAGAAAAAAAATGGAACTCAACATTTTATAAAAAATGAATATTGAAAACTATCTTTATGTTTAATTGGAAAAAAATAAAAAACTATTTCAAATATCATTTAAATACTAATCAAATACTAAAATACCATTTTTTAAAAAAGCTTGGGATGGCACTCTTAAAATTTTTAAGTAAAAATGATAAAATGTTAATATTGTATAATGACAATTTATTATTATCATTATGTATAATTATAAATAATTATTGTAACAATGTAAATAAGAAAATAAGAAAATTTTAAAGAGTGACGATGTAAAGGCTTGTAGAAAGGAAATTTAATGCCATGTGTGGAGAGCAGCAATGAGGCAAATATGCCTGGACCTTAGAATATACAATACAGAATAATGTAAGGAAAATGATAAATGTTGGGGAAGATGTAGGAAAACTGGAACATTAATGTATTGTTGGTGGAGTTGTGAATTGATGCAACTGTTCTAAAGAACAATTTTGAACTATGCTCGGAGGGCTATAAAACTGCATACCCTTTGATCCAGCAATACCAGTAAAAAAAAAAAGAAAAGGAACCTACCTGTACAAAACTATTTATAGCAGCTGTGTATGCAATCTTCTGTCCTTTCAGCAGTTGAGTGGAGGATGTAATGGAGAGGAAAACCACTTAGGAGACCATTATAATGGACAAGAAGAGAAGAGATGAGGTCATGTGAGAGGAGACATGAGAATGCAGGACTGAGGGATTGTTCATGGAGTTATTACACAACTTGGCAACTGATGAGATATGGGAGCTCAGGGAAAGTGAGGATCCTGAGATAGATGATATTTAGGTCATAGAAGTAGAAAAATATTTCCTGGCATGCACCTTTTAGGATATTACAATGTCTTTTTGGTACTAGATGTCACATAAATACTGTACTATTTGCTTCAATGGAAATTGCAAAGGAAATCAGCTATTTCTAATTCCTTTGATTTGTTTTAAATTTCATTATAGGATTAAGGTCCCTTCTTTAGGAAGAGCTAGCCCTAACAGCTATGCCACACTAACTTAGGTAGTTTCTTTATTTTTTTATTAATTTTTTAATTTGTTTTCTTGTTTACATCATTCATTTTCATGAGATTTTGAATTACAAATTTTCTCCCCGTCTTTCCCTTACCAGAATCCCAAAACAGCGATCCCACTGTAAAGCCCCTTTCCTGATCTGCTGTCTTACTTTCTGGTAGGGTAGGGAGGGTCTACCTACCCCAGCCCCTGTATATCTTACTTCCTAGTTGCAGGTATTGCAGAGCTTTAAATTCTAGATTCTTTAAATTCCTCCCTTATCACCCCCCCCGCACCCCCCTGAAGAGTAAGTAATTC
>CM053602.1:59198445-59245392 GCA_028646575.1 Pseudocheirus occidentalis | reverse complement strand
AGTGTCGAGGGATAACTATTACAACTTTACTGTCAATTACTCTCATTTAATTTGGCTTAGGGAAAAATGGCATAAACTCTAAACTGGGCATCATGCCACACAGGAGAGTAGGGGGCATGGGGATGAGAGGGGGGATGAGGGAGGGGAAGGCAGGGTCTGGGGGAGGGATGCTGGAAGCACACACTTCAGTAAAGGGACAGGGACAGGGTAGAGTCCAGAACGAGAAGGGGGGAGGGATAGAAGGAGAGACAGATAATCACTGTCACAATATGTCCACTATGAAGATGTCCTGTTTAATCACACATCCATAACCTGTATTGAACTGATTGTTCTTCCAGTGGGGGTGGGTTACAAGGGAGGAATAGAAAGCATCTAGAATTTAAAGTTCTGCAGTACCTGCAAGTAGGAATTAAGATATACAGGGACAGGGATAGGGAGACCCTCCCTGCCTTACCAGAAAATAAGAGAGGAGAGCAGGGGAGGGGCTTTACAGTGGGATTGCTGTTTTAGGATTGGGGCAGGGGCAATACGGGGAGAATATGTGTAATTCAAAAATGTAATGAAAATGAATGATGCAAACAAGAAAACAAATTTAAAAATATTAAAAAAGAAAAAATGTATATATGTACGTATATGTATATGTGTGTGTTTATATATATGTATGTATATATGTATAAATATGTGTGTGTGTATATATATATTCCCAATATGTAGAAATTGGAGGTGGCTCAGTGCTGCCAGTATCACTTACTTCAACATATATATATATATATGTATGTATGTATGTATGTATGTATATATATGGATGGATGGATATATACATATATATGGATGGATGGATATATACATATATGTGTGTATGTGTGTACATATATATATATATACACATATATATGTATGTATGTATGTATGTATGTATATTGTTAACTACACCCAAATGGGAATTAAGATATACAGGTATGGGGGTAGGGAGACCGTCCCTTTACTTCCATAAAGTTAGAGGGGTGTTGGGGTAAGACATAGAAGAGAGCAGACTGGGGGAGGGTCTTTACAGAGGGATCGCTGTTTTAGGGATGGGTGTGGGGGAAAGACCGGGAGAAAGTTCTGTAATTCAAAATCTGGTGGAAATGAATGATGTAAACAAGAAAATAAAGTAATTCTTTTAAAAAGGAAAAAAAGAAAAAATACATTTATTGTCCCCTTTTTCCAGATGAGGACGCTGAGATGGAATGTTTTAGGTGACTTTCCCAGCATCTCATAGCTAGGGAGTGCCTAATGCAGGACTCTACCTCAGGGCCTCCTAACTCCAAGCCCTGTCCTTTATACACTCTGCAGCTTAGCTGGTGCTTCTTTTTTGGAAACTTGGACATACTTAGAGGGTTATTATTAGTACATCTGTCACATGTGGCTGTTCCAATTAGACACATATCTGCTCTTCCCTCCTCTTTACTCTACTTTGTGTTTCAGTTCTCTCTACAGCAGGGTTCTGTCTCCTTCGTCCCTAAAAGGATCAAAAGCTGTCATCAAATCTTGATACACACTAGCATTATACACACCAGACTTGTTTGGTCAATGAATATTCTTTGTTTATAACTGGAAGCAGAGCACAGGAGAAACTTGAATAGAGAGGGGATAAAGATCCTAATTGGAAGCAAAATGTCCCAATGAACAGGTACTCCTTTGTTATCACTGAGTGCTCAGATCTCTGTTTCTTCTCTCCCTCCTTTAAAAGTTCAGAAAACACAGCAGGGCCAGTAGCAAGTACCCCATCATTTCTGAATTCTACTAACCTCCTACCTGCTGTATTGTACCAGAGTCCCACAGGGCAGGAGTGCCAACATGTAGAAATAGGAGGTGGCTCAGTGCTGCCAGTGGCACTTCCTTCAACATGTTGCAAGATACAGGACAAATGTCTCTCTTCTGACTTCCACTTCCCGGAAGTCTCCTAAACCAACTTAAAACAGAGGTCCCCAATCCTGTTAAATCTCAATTAGCATCTGATTGAGTCTCCTATCTCCAAAACAATGCTGTAAGGACATGAACCTGGGAACCAGGGTTATACTTTCATAATCGCCTCTCTTCCCAAGTTCATAGCTGATGGATGAATTGGGTATTGTAAGTAATAATTACTTTAATTTTCTTTTCTGGCATGCCTTAGAATCTCTCTGTCTCTCTGTCCCTGTGACTGTCTATCTAGCTCTGTCTCTCTCTTTCTCTCTTTCTCCCTCTCTCTCCCTCTCTGTTTCTCTCCAAGTCTGTTTCTGTCTCTCTGTCAGAGGTAAAAGTACAAAAACAATTTCAACTTTCAAGGGGTTTAAATCTAACGGAGAAAACATGGAAATAGGTATATCCATGATATATAGGAAGAGAACATAGGTAACCTTGAAAGAGAAGACAAAATTAGTTGGCAAGAACAAGAACAGGTAGAAGGTGATGTTTTTGTGAATCTTGAAAGGGAAGGTATATGACAAAATAAGAATGACTTTCCAGGCATTTTGATATTTTGCAAATTCTTTGCAATAAAATGAAAAATGGCCATTCTTCCAATCTCTTTCTATGATATGAATTTGGTCTTCATGCCTAAACCAAGTAGGAACAGTATAGAGAGAGAAAAGTACAGACCACAATTTTGAGTAAACATGTACACAGAACTTTTAAGTAAAATATTAGCAAGTAAGCAATAGAACTTTATGAGAAAAATTATGTGCCAAAACCATGTTGGGTTTATGCCAAGAATGTAGAGTTGGTTCAACATGTGGAAGTCTATGAATATATTATATTAAATCACATTAATTTTATAAATAATACAACAGTACAATTATACCAGTAGATGACAAAAAGACTTTTTGACAAAATTCAACACTGTATTCTATGAAAAATTCTAGAAGGCTTAGTAGTAAGTGTAACTTTCTTCAATATAGTAAATAATATCTCTCCAAATCCAAGAACACAAATTACGAACCCATGACATTTCCAATAAAATCATGACTAAAGCAAGACTTACTGATACCATTAGTGTTTCATATAGTGCTGGAAAAGCTAGCTGTCGCCATATGACAAGAAAGAAAAATAGAGCAAATGGGGATGATGTTTAAAGAAAATGGGGAATATGAATGTAGTGGTCTTAGGCTAGGTGTTCATAACTTTAGGATGATGATTTTGAAGTTTTCCCAATAACTTTGAAATGATTTGGATATGTTAATGACATAACCCAAAGATGATACAGGTAGGAGTTGGTCTAGTTTCCTTAAAAGTTACATAAAGATGAGACTGTAGACTCTTCTCCCCGCCAAGCTCTCCTCCATTTCCAAGGAGTTCATGTTCCTGAGTGCTCCCAACTCCAGTTTTATGGCTGATATTTTCTGCTTCTCTTCTGCCTATTCTTTCCCGCAGGCTGCCTGCTTTCCTTCACCATCCCATTTCCTGTCTCCATGCCACAGTCTCCCTCTGTACTATTTTTGCTGCTTGTCTCTGTGCCTTTCTAAAGTACATATACCACCCTGTTTCCTCCTGCCAATCATGATCTTTTCAATGAGTAACCAAAAAACAGGAATTTAATTTCTTACTTCAATTATCAATTCATGTAGATAGGTAAGAATATACAGTTATAGATTTTATTGAGTGCTTAGGTACTGTAAACAAAATGCTGAGTTTAATAATGCAAGAAAGAAATAGTCCCTCCCCTAAGTGAGTTTCCATTCTAGTGAGGAAAACAAAATAACTCAGGAGAACTTGAAAAACTAAGGGGAGGGAAAGGTTTATAGCTACTGGCTAGGGAGGTGAAGTGGAGGCCTGATTCCAGGCAAGACAAGGTATCATCTCACTTATCGGAACATGTCTTTGAAGTTTTCTTGGAAACAGACCAGCTACCATGGCAACTAGTAACTGAGGTCAACTAATGATGCCTTCCAGGATACCCTTCCTCAATAGACAGCCACTCTCCAGGGTAGCGCTCAGGCCCAGAGGCCATGTTGGGACCCTGTTCTGAAGAGACTTGGTGGGTACTGACCTCCTGCTCCTCATTCAGGATAGAAAAGAGAGAATCCAGACAGAGCAGAATACAGATGAACTGACCCCTGTATGAGCACAGGAATCCTTAAAGTTCTGCTCCCTCTCCACCCCTCCCCCACAAGCCTCCACATTCTCTGGATCATGCTACAAATTGGGCTTTGGGTCCTAGCCTTGGGCCCATGTGCAAGGACTTTGCACCCCTGACTCCCCCCCTCCTACAAACTCCCTTCCCAAACAGCACGGGAAAATTTTGCCCTGGTGTTTTGGGAGGAAGTTGGGGGAAGAGGTCGTAACAGAAGGAAGTGTGGTGATGACCAATTTTGAAAAACTGGACACTTCTCACCATCTCACAGTTAAAAGACAACTATTCAAGTTTCAGGATGGAAGAAGACGTCTACATTCAGAGAAAGATCCAGAAAGATCTGAGTCTAAAAGGAGACTGAAGCAATGCATGCTATCATTCTTTCCATGTTTGGCTTTTGTTTCTCTTTTCTCATTGTTCACTCCATTGACTATAACACCTATTCAATCAGACTATTACACAATGTGAAGGAGTTTGCAGATCCTATATATGATTGTATGCCACCATTGCGGGGGTGGGGGCTGGGGAGGAAGGGGAGGAAAAATAAATAAATAAATAAAGCTTAAAAAAAAAAGAGAAGGAAGTGTGGCTCATTTTTCTGGGCTAGGCCTAGGGCAGTACAGTATTCCCAAATTGATTATCCCTCGAAACAGCCCCTCCACACTGAAAAATGTAAGACATGCTGAGACACAGAAAGATGAGAAACAGAAAAAAAGGAGAGTCAAAAGAAGGGCTGAGCCCAGCCCTCCCCACCACACCAAGTCCAGCACCAGAGGCCTTTCCTCTGTGTCACTGAGAATGGGTCAGGTTTATAGACCTGTGGGAGAGAGATTAAAGACTAAGAGGACCAAACATTTCCTGTGCCCCTCCAATCCCCCTTCATATACTGACCCCTATCCTTCCCACACCAAGGTAAGCCTTGTGGATAAGTTGTGTAGTTTCCTGAGTCAGTATCCCTCCCGGGTCATCTGATTCCATAGGGCATGTCTTGAAATACCTCCCCTCACCCTTGAAAATTCCCAAGAACATTATAGTCCAATTTCAGCGCTTCCAGGTCATAAAAAACATACTGCAAACTTCCAGAAAGAGAGATTTCCAGTACTGAGGAGTCACAGGAGTGAATATCACGAACAATTTATCAGTCACTACTGTGAAGAGGAGAACTTGGCCTACAGTATTCCAGTAGGCAAAGAATATAGGTGGCAGTAAGGAATAAATTACCCAGGAGACTCCTACAGTATAATCTTGCAGTGGAAAAAATGGATCTTGAATGAAACAGGAAAATTCCAAGCATACTGAATAAAAAGACCTGAGTACAAACTTTGAAGTTAAAACAAAAGAGTTCAGAGAAACATAAAAAACCCCATGAAACAGCTATTCTAAGGTTCTAAATAAGGATTAACTGTTAACATTCTAGCGTGGGGAAATGAAACAACAGATCTCTCCATCATCGTCAAGGGTTGTAGAGAGCGTCATATTAGACAGAGGGCCCAGGAGTGGTTCTGGTATATCTCAATGATCTTAAGGAAGGAAGAGAAAGGAGGGGAAAAGGAATATACTTGTGAAGAAGGGAAAAAGAAGGGTGGAGAAAATTAATTCACATAATTATTATGTTCAAGGAAAAGTATACATAAAGAAGGAGGAAAGATGATGGTAGCCAGAGACCCTTGAAGTTCACTCTCATCTGAAATGGTCAAAGGAGGGAAGAATACACCCCCTTCCAATCTCCTCCCCCCAAAAAAAATACAGTAATACATTTTACTCAAGGAGTTAGAAGAGAAAGGAGAAAAAGATAAGGAGGAAACAAAAGGAAAGACAGATTTACAGAGGGATTATTCATAGGTACAAAATAGTCTAGCTAATAATATACAAAACTGTATCTCTTTTTGTCATGGGAAAGAATGGGAATCTGATGGGTTTCCATCAACCATGGAATAGCTAAAGAAGTTATGTAATACAAATGTGATAGAATACTGTTGTGATGTAACAAATGATTAAGGGGATGGTTTCAGACAAACCAGGGAACACTCCTATCTACTGATGCAGAGTGAAAAGAAAATAACCAAGAGAACAATTTATGTCATGGTAACAATAATGGAAAGATGAACCCCTTTGTAAAATAAAATTTTAAGCCATGAAATTGATTAAAATGATTTTCACTATTTTTATAGATAGTAATGTAGAATTAAACTATGTTGGCACCCCTGCAATTGTACAGTAGATTAAAAAGTTTATCAGCCCTATGATATTCTGTCAAGCTGAAGCTGAAAGAGGTTTCAATTTAATGAATATAATTTGAGCAAGGGGAGAAATAGAATAAAAGCGAATTATATATCTGGTTTAATGTCACTAAATTTATCGAGAAAAGAATTAGCCAATTGGAATGCAACCCTGTTTGTCAAACTCCATAGTTGAATTGAAACCATAAATTGGCTTTGGATACAAAAATTCAGCAAAATTCAAGAGAAGCGTTTTGTGAAAATGAATTAGCTATATGGAATTTACAGTAATAGGCATTGTATATTTTGTTATTTTCAATTTGTGTGGAACAATCCTTTATTTCAGAACAGTTTATAAACATACACATGCATATATGCGCAGGTTTGTTTATTTTTTTTAAGAGAGTCAATTATTAAACACTTTTACCAGCATACCAGGATAGAGAATTTACCAGTGTTTTAAGGGCTAGTAAAAAAAACATAACAAAACAAAACATAACCTTGCAACAGGCAAAATCTTAAAGATAAGTGAAGCTACTGCTTTACTGTTTTAAGTAATGAACCTGGGATTCAAATATGACTCCTCCTCTACCTCCAATCCATCAATAAGCATTTAGTAATTGCTTACTGGGTATTAGGTACTATATTAAGCTGTGGGGATATAAAGAAAGACAAAAGGCATTCCCTACTGTCCAGAAGTTTGCAATCTAATGAGAGACTAGCCAGATAATTAAAGAATAACTTAGTGATAATCAACTGTAGAAAATCTCTAGAATTAAGGGCAATGAGAAATGCTTGCTTTTTGAGATGGAATTTTAGGTAGTATTCAAACCCAGGGATACCAAGAGGCAGAGATGAGGGAGAGAATTCCTAGCACGGAGAGCAACCTTAAAGAAAGGAACCAGAGGTGAAAAATGGAGTGTCTGGTTCTTTTTTTTTTGAAGGTTGCATGTTGAATTTATTGTATTGAAAAACAGCATCAAGATATATACATGATAAAAGTTGCAATTTTATGAACAATACTGTTTTTCTATCTTATTGTGTATATAGAAATGCTCATTTTATTTGTTAAGTTTCAGATGAAATATTTTATTATTAATAATTAAGATAATAATAAAATATTATAAGTTCCTTGAGGACAGGGACAATATTGTTTTTTTTATATTTTACTTTCTAGGGCCTATAAGTGTTTTACAATTTTGGGGGGGGGACACTAAATCTGTGATTTCAAAGACCTAGGAAGTCCCCAAGTAAGGGTGTTCCCACTATTCCTTAATTCATGGTCTTAGAAAGTTGCTTAGGACACAGAGGTCAAGTTACTTATTGAAGGTCATGCATTCAGAGTGTATCAGAAGAGAGATATGAACATTAATCACCTGACTCCAAAGGAGGCTCTCTAGTCACTCTAACCGTCCCCCCACACACACACTTGTACCTTATTCAAAGTAGGCACTTAGTAAATCAGAATAGAACTTAACTGAGTTGAATCATATTGAAATGAATTAAAATGAGCTGAACTATGGAGTGCTTTGAATTTTGTTTCATAGATATTAAGGAATAACTAATGGGATTTGACTATGGGAGTGACAGGATCAGATTTGTATATTAGAGAAATTAATTTGGAAGCAGTATATAGGATAGAATGGAAGATACGACCTAAAGCTCTTGTAAGTGAACTCTTACTCTTCCACTGCCACCTACTACTTCCTTCTCTCTCCATTGGAATTAATGTCCTGTTATCAAACAAGTGCCTAATTTTCACCATGAATACAGGTCACCTGTGGGCCACACAACGTTCCCAAGCAGAAGAGCACAGAATAAGTCTCCCATAGTCATGGAAAGACTTCTCCTTGGGCCCGATATGAGCATTCTTACAAGATTCTATGTTCATAGATGTAAAGCAGTATGGGACCATACGGGTTATAGAGGTCATAATTTAATCTTTCTTATTGTACAATTAAAGAAACTGAGGCCCACAGCAGAGATGTGGGGTGTCTTGTTCTTGAAACATTGAGGAAGCCAGTGTCTGTCGATGAAAGAATACTAGGAGGGGAGAGTCTGGCAGGAGTTTAAAAGTATGAGAAGACAGGAAATGGGGACAGATTGATTATCTGAGGTCTTTGAATACCAAATGGTTTTATAGTTATTATTTTTCTATCTCTATGAAATATTTCTTAGTTTCATTGGTATGGCACTGAATAAGTAAATTAATTTATATAGAACTGTAGCTTTTATTATATTAACTCCACCTACTCATCAGCAACTGATTTTCCCCCATTATTTAGATCTCGCTTTATTTGTGTGAAGAATATTTTGTAATTGTGTTCATATAGTTCCAGGGTTTGTTCTGGCAGGTTGATTCCCAAATATTTTATAATATATACAATAATTTTAAATGGAATATCTCTTTCTATCTCTTGCTGTTGGACTGTGTCAGTAAGATATAAGAACACCAATGATTTATGTGGTTTTATTTTCTATCCTGCAACTTTGCTAAAGTTGTTAGTTATTTCAGGCAATTTTTTGTTGACTTTCTAGGATTCTCTAAGGATACCATCATATCATCTACAAAGAGTGATAGCTTTGTTTCTTCATTGCCTATTCTAATTCCTTCAATTTCTGTTTCTTCTCTTATTGCTAATGCTAACATTTCTAGTATAATATTGAGCAACAGTGGTGATAATTAACATCCTTGTTTCACTTCCTATCTTATTAGAAAAACTTCTAGCTTATCCCTATTACATATAATGCTTGCTGATAGATGTAGGTAGATGCTACTTAATATATTAAGGAAAACTCCATTTATTCCTATGTTCTCTAGTGTTTTAGATAGGAATAGGTGTGATATTTTGTCAAAAGTGTTTTCTGAATCTATTGAGATAATCAGATGATTTCTGTTAATTTTGTTGTTGATTTGGTCAATTATGCTAATAGTTCTCCTAATATTGAACAAGTCCTGTATTCCTGGTATAAATTCCTTCAGGTATATTAGTTTCATGATAAATTACTGTAATCTCTTTGCTAGTATTTTATTTAAATTTTTTGCATCTATATTCATTAGGGAAATTGGTCTGTAATTTTCTTTCTCTGTTTTGGCTCTTACCAGTTTATGTATCAGCACCATATTTGTATCATGGAAAGAAATTGGCAGGATTCCTTCACCTATTTTTCTAAGTGGTTTATATAGTATTGGGATTAATTGTTCTTTAAATGTTTGGTAGAATTCACTTGTAAATCCATCTGGCTTTAGAGATTTCTTCTTAGGTAATATTCCAATGGCTTGTGCAATTTCTTTTTCTGAAATGGGGTTATCTAAGTATTTTATTTCCTTTTCTGTTAAATTAAATTAAATTTATATTTTTGTAAATATTTATACAATTCACTTAGATTGTTAGATTTATTGGCATAGAGTCAGGCAAAATAGCTCCTAATTATTGTTTTAATTTCTTCTTCATTGGTAGTGAATTCATCCTTTTCACTTTTCATTCTAGCAATTTAGTTTTTTTCTTTCTTTTTCTTAATCACATTAACCAAAGGTTTATCTATTTACTTGTTTTTGTTTAAAAAAAATAGCTCTTAGTTTTATTTATTAGTTCAATAGTCTTCTTAATTTCAATTTTGTTAATCTCTTCTTTGATTTTCAGATTTTCTAATCTGATATTTAATTGGGAATTTTTATTTCTTCTTTCTCTAGCTTTTTTAGCTGAATGCCCAATTCATTGATCTCTTTCTCTAATTTATTCATGTAAACATTTAGAGATATAACATTTCCCCTAAGAACTGTTTTGGCTGCATCCCCTAAGTTTTAGTATGTTGTCTCCTTATTATCATTCTTTTGGGTGAAGTTATTGTTTCTATGATTTGTTGTTTGACCCACTCATTTTTTAGTGTTAGATCATTTCATTTCCAATTAATTTCTAGTCTTTATGTCTATGGCAGTGGTTCTCAACCTTCCTACTGCTGCAACCTTTTCATACTTGCATGTGGGTGTATCTGCACGTGGGTGGACCCACCTGGAGACAGACAGAGGAACAGTGTCTTGGTTCCTATGACCATTGGAAATATGTGTTTTCCAACGGTCTTAGGCAATCTCTGTCAAAGGGTCGTTCGACCCTCAAAGGGGTTGCAACTCACAGGTTGAGAAGCTGTGGTCTATGGCCTTTATTATATGTAATTTTTATTGAATCATCATCTGAAAAGGATGCATTTAATTTTTCTGCCTTTCTGCACTGGATTGTGAGATTTTTATGCCCTAATACTTGGTCAGTTTTTGTATAGGTGCCATGCACCATTGAGAAAAAAGAGATACTCATTTTTATTCCCATTCAGTTTTCTCCAGAGGTCTATCATACCTAATTTTTCAAAGATTCTATGCACCTCTTTAATTTATTCCTTGTTTATTTTGTTGTTAGATTTATCTGCTTCCGAGAGGGGAAGATTGAGTGCTCCCCCACTATAGTTTTGTTTTCTCTTTCCTCATATAAATCATTTGACTTCTCCTTCAAGAATTTGGATACTATGTCACTTGGTGCATATATGTTTAGTAATTATTTACTTTATTGTTTATGGTACCTTTTTTTAACAGGATCTAGTTGCCTTCCTTATCTCTTTTAATTAAATATATATTTTTTGCTTGTTTTGTTGGAGACCAGGTTTGCTACTCCTGCTTTTTTTTGTTAACTTCACCTGAAGCATGCTCCAGTCTTTTACCTTTATTCTGTGTGTTATCTCTCTGCTTCACATGTTTGTTGTAAACAACATATTGTAGGATTATGATTTTTAATCCACTCTACTATCTGCTTTTGTTTTACAGGAGAGTTCATTTCATTCATGTTCATAGTTATGATTAATAAATGTGTCTTTTCCTCCATCCTATCCCCCCATTTATGATTTTCTCTCTCCTTTCTCCCTTCCCCTCCTCTCTAGTGTTTTGTTTCTGACCACTTTCTCCCTCAATTGATCCTCTCTTCTGTCAACTCCTCTCTTTTTTCTTTCCTCTTTTCCCCTCCTACTTCCTATAGGGTAACTTAGATTTTAATACCTGAGTCTGTATATTAGTCCCCCTCCGAGCAAATCCTATAAAAGTAAAGTTCAACAATGGTTATTTCCCTTCATTCTTTCCCTCTACAGTAATAGGTCTTTGCACTTCTTTAGTAATGTCATTTTCCCTTTTTTTGCCTCTTCCTTTCCTCTCCTCTCAGTAAGATCCTTTTTTTCACCTCTTAATGAATTTTTTTAAATCATCACATCAAAGTCAACTTACACTCACACTATCTATCTATGTGAACCTCTTCTAAATATCATAATAAAGACACAGTACTCAAGAGTTATAAGTATCCTCCCATGTAGGAATGTAATCAGTTTAACCCTGTTGAATATCATGTTTTCTTCTTTCCTGTTTACCTTTTTATGCTTCTCTTGATTCTTATATTTAATGATCAAATTTTCTGCTAATCTCTGGTTTTCTCATCAAGAAAATTTGGAAATTCCCTATTTTATTCAATGTTCACCTCCTCCCCTGAAAGATTATGCCTAGTTTTTCTGGTTAGTGGTTTCTTGGTTGTAATCCAAGATCCTTTGCTTTCCAGAATATCATTTTCCAAGGTCTCTAATCCTTTAATGTAGAAGCTGCTAGATCCTTTGTAATCCCCACTGTGGTTCCATGATATTTTTAATTGTTTGCTTTTTTCTGGCTGCCTATAGTATTTTCTTCTTGAACTGATAATTCTGTAATTTGGCTACAATATTCCTTGAAGTCTTCATTTTGGAATCTCTTTCAGGAAGTAATCACTGGATTGGTTCAATGATTATTTTGCCCTATGATTCTAGGACCTCAGACTAGTTTCTCTTGATAATTCCTTAAAAGTTGCTGTCCATGTTCTTTTTTTGATCATGGCTTTTGGGTAAACCAATAATTCTAAAATTATCTCTCCGTGAATCTATTTTCTAGGTCAGTTGTTTTTTTCAATAAGGTATTTCATATTTCCTTCTATTTTTTTCATTCTTTTGATTTTGTCCAACTGATTCTTGATGTCTCATAGAGTCATAAGCTTCCACTTGCTGAATTCTAATTTTTAAGGAATTGTTTTCTTCAATTAGCTTTTGTACCTGTTGTCCATTTTACCAGTTCTACTTTTTAAGGTTTTTTCAGTCAGTTTTTGTCCTTCCTGTTCCAAACTGTTGAATCTCTCTTGCATCCCTTTCCTTTATTTTCTCAAATTTTCTTCTACTTCTCTTATTTTACTTTAAAATGCTTCTTGATCTCTTCCAAAAAGGCTTTTTGCACTTGATAACAATTAATATTCCCATTTGAGATTTCAGGTGTAACTATATTGACAATGTTATCCTCTTCTGAATTTGTTTTTGATTCTTCCTGTCCCCATAGAAACAGTCAGCAGTCAGTGTTCTTTATTTTGCTTCTTGCTCATCTTGTTTTTCCATTTCTTGGCTTTTAAAGTTGAACTCTCTGCTTCTGGGGCACAAGGGGCACTGTCCCAAGCTCCTTGTGCTGGGGTCTGGGGCCCTGGTCAGTGGCTTTGTGTTCTGTGACCTCAGGTTGTAGCATCTGGAGACTATAGGGTTCTGGCAGCTCATGTTGTGCTAAGCTGGGATTGTAGTGCTGGTATCTGGCATGTGCTGAGGCCAGATGGGGTTTTTCTGCATTTCTCCAGGGATATACTAAAGCATGGGGAGGAGGAGGGAGTCTAGCTATTGGAAGATGCCCACTCATCCTGGGCTGCACTGGAGCATGTGGAAGGGTTTGGCCACTGGAGGATGCCTGCTGGCCTGGGGACCTGCTGAAATAGGGTGCGGTCTGGCTGTTGGAGGATGCCTGCCTGCCCACCTGGGGCTGCACTGAAGCATGGGGAGACTCACTGCTGGAGGATGTCTGCCTGCTCTTGGCTATGCTGAAACACATGGAGGTCCAGCCTCTGGAGGACACCCACACATGGGTGGCTTTATTGAATCACTTGGAAGTCTGCTGCTGGAGGACACTTGCCTGCCCAGGGCTGTGCCTGCTCACATGGAGGTTCTCTGAGTTAGAGTTTCCCTGGCTATTCTAGTTTCACTGGCTATGCTAAGGCATTCAGGGGATCCTGGTGCTGGCATTTGCCTGCTCTACCACCCAGGGAATCAGGATCTCAGGCTGGTTTGCTGAGGAGAGGCTTGTTGTTGGTTTGCTGGGACATTTCCTCTCCTGGAATGTGCTTCCCTTTTACCTGAGACAGATCTTTCTTACCAATTCTTCAAGTTTTCCAGGTTAAAAGACTATTTCAGCATGTTTTTCTGCTGACTCTGCTCTTCCAGAGTTTTTCCCGGGGCATTATTTTCTGTTCCCCCCCCCCTCAGAGATCAATAAGGGAGAGTGACAGCAACTTACTGCTTACTCCTCCATCTTGGCTTCCTGGGGACAATTAATTTAAAATGTGTGGGGAAGAAAGGGAACAAGCATTTATTAAGTGCCTAATCTGTGCCAAATTTTATACTTTACAAATATCACCTCATGTTATATTCAAAACAACACTGCGAGGTAGAGTCATAAGCTTCCACTTGCCCAATTGTACCCATTGTACAGTTGAGCATAGATAACAATAGATAGACTCCAGATTGTTCTGCATTATTTTTTTGGCTTTTTGTATGATGCAATATTCTTTCTGGACTGCAGATGTCACTAAAAGAATGTCCTATTTTCCTCAGTGACACTGATGTGATCAACCAGTATTTGTTAAGCATCTCTGTGTAAAGCCCTAGGCTAGATGCCGGGGATACAAACGCAATAGCTAAATAGCTTCTGCCTTCCTAAAGCTTAAATCCTGTTAGTGGAGACATGTACAAATGCATTTGTACAAAATAGAAACAAAATGCAAGTTAATTGCTTGAGGGAAGGAGAAATCTCTCTCTAACATCTGGTGGGTAGGGTGGCACTCACCAAAGGCTTCAAGTAAGAAGAGTCTTCTTAATGGAGCTTTGAAAGAAACTGAGCTTTCTAAGAGGCAGAGATAAAGACAATTGCATTCCAGGTAAGGACAAGAGCTTTTGTAAAGATTTCTAGATGGGAAATGAAATATCATGCATGAAGAACAATAATGAGGCAAATATGCCTGGATATTAGAGGACACAAAGTAGAACAATATATGATAAAATGAGATAGGTAGGCTTTAACCATTATAAATGGTATTAAATGACAGAATTGTCTGGTTTTAATTGCATATGTATTACTGAGACAATTGAGTTTATTGAATGTGGGACTGACTTAATCAGAACCCTGAAGTAAGAATATCCGTTTGGTGTCTAAGTGGAGGGTAGAATGAAGAGGTGAATGATTTGAGGCAGGAAAACTGTGGTATAGAAGATTATTGTCAATAGACTATAGGAAAGGTGATGAGGTTGTGTTGAATGTCAAGAAAAGGATGCTTGTCCAAGTTATTGTTCAGGTAATAATTACAAAACTTGGCAATTGATAAGATATGGGAGCTAAGGAACAGTGAGGACTATAGGACAGATAGCATATATACTGATTACAGAGACAAATATATATATTCTGTCCTACCCTTTCAGGATGCTGTAATATTCCTTTTAGAACCTAGATGTCGGGGTGGCTAGGTGGCACAGTGAATAGAGTACCAGCTCTGCATTCAGGAGGACCTGAGTTCAAATCTAGCCTCAGAAACTTAACACTTACTAGCCATGTGAACTTGGGCAAGTCACTTAATCCCAATTGCCCTCCAAAAAGCAAAAAAAAGAACCTAGATGTCAATGAAGGACTACAATTTTCCTAAGTAGCAATGAATTTGCCAGAGATAGACAAACAGATAGCTAGCTAATCAGCTAGCTAACTACTAAGATAAAAATATAGTTGTGGAATTTATTGGGTGTTTCCTACATGCCAGTTATTCTGCTAAGTGTTGAATCTAAAAATACAAATGAGAAAAAAAAATCCAGCATCTCCCCTATGTGAGTTTACATTCTAATGAGGGGAGACAACACAACATGAGAGAACATGAAAAACTACAAGGGGTGGGGAAATGGTTAGAGTTGGTAGTGAGGAAGTCAAGTGAAGGCTTAGTCTAGGTGGTGGTAGCAATGACAATACTAATAGCTCACACTTATATGGCGTTTTAAGATTTGCAAAACACTTTACATATACTACCTCATTCCATCCTCATAATCAATCCTCCAATGTAGGTGATTTTATTAATCTCATTTTGCAGATGAAAAAACTAAGATACAAAGAAGTTAGGAGAATTGCCCAAGGTCAAACCACTGAAGAGGGCCTCAGACAGGATTCCAGCTAAGTACTGGGCCCTATCTAGTGTGCAGCTTAAGTCCTTCCTCTTTTTTGGGAAATTCAGACATACCTAGTGATTTGTCATTAGTACATCTCTTTTACATGTAAGTGTTCCAAATTAGCTCAGCAACTACTCTTCCCTCTTGTCTGCCCCCTTTGTGTTTTAGCCCACAAAGCAGTAGAGGTGTATGTCCTGTTTTTCTAGAGAGATTATATGTTCTCACCAAATCTTGGTATATACCAACATTACAAAAACCAGACAAGGATTTGGTGGCCAACAAAAAAATGTCTTGTTTATAACTTAATAGAACAAACAGAAAAATATGGGGGTGAAGGGAAGATCTTAACCAGAAGGAAAATGGCACAAATGAACTTTGATGGCTTTGGCTACAGCAAGGGACTTCAGACTTCTTATACTCCTCTCTTTTCATTCTTTCAGAAGTCTCTTCCCTATTCAGAAAATTTTGAAGGGTCAGTACCGAAGGAAAGGATTTAATCTGACATTGGATTCAATCTGGGACTTGTAGGACTCTAGGAGAATTATGCTGCCCAAGTTATAAGGACATTCCAGTCATTTTAATTATATATAAACTATTTGCAGTAACATAAAGAGCAGACATTATTCCAGTCTCTTTCTGTGATTAAAATATGGTCTTCAAACCTAAACAAAGGAGAGACAATGTAGAGAAAGAAGACTATAGACCAATGTTCAAAATGAACATAGACATAAAACTTTTAAATAAAATTGTGTGGTAAGTCAGCCACAGCAGTGTATTAGAAAGATTATACACTGTGGTCATATTGGATTTATGCCAAAAATGTAAGGATCATTGAACTTAAGAAAGATTGTGAATATATTCAATTATATTAATAATATAAATGCTATAAATATGATATTAATAGATGACAAAAAAGCTTTTGACAGAATCCAACAATAATATGTCTCAAATGTTTTAGAAAATTTCATAATAAGTGGACTTTTAATACAGTAAATAATATCTATCTAAATCCAAGAACACAAATGATATGTAATTGAAAAAGAGTTAGAGGATTTTCCAATAAAATCATGGTTAAAAGAAAGATGATTTTTGACACCACTGCTATTTCACATAGTGCTTGAAATACTAGCTGTTGCAGTAAGATAAGAAAGAGAAATAGAGGAAACAATCATAGGCCCATTGGATGATACAGTAATTTATGTAGAAAACCCTAAAGAGTAAAATTTAAAAATAATTAATTAAAATTATTAACAAATTCAGCTAAGTTGCAGCATAAAATTAAATCTCCTAAATTGTCAGTTTCCTGTATTTAATCACCCAAACCAGCAGGAAGAGCTAGAAAATGAAATTGCAATCAAAGTAACTATAGAAGGTATGTGATCTTTGGAAGTGTATCTACCAAGATGCAACAAGGAGTGTTATGAATCCAAGTATAAAACTCTCTGTTTAAATAAAGATAGATCAAACAAAAGGATAAATATTAATTATAGATGAATAGGTTCAGCTAGTATAATAGCACCTAATACTATACAACACAACATAATATTACCTAAATCAGTTTACTTATACCATGCTGTATAAATCAAAACACCAACATTATACATTATAGAACTAGAAAACTAATAACCAATTCTGTATGGAAGAGCAAAAAGTAAAGATTCTCATTTGTAATAACGAAAAGAAAGTGACAAGGAAAGGGTCTGTTAGCACCAGATATCTCAAACTGTATTTTTAAGCAGTAGTCATTAAAATAACTTGGTACCACAGAAACAATCAACAGGTTCATCAGTGAAACAAATCAGATACATAATATATAACAGGAAATAATCTCAGTAGCATACTGTTTGATAATATGAAAGACCCCAGTCACTGTAGGAAGAATTCAGTATTTGACAAAAATTATTGGAAAACTGAACAGCATTGTCAGAAATTAGTTTAGTCAGAATTAGTTTATTAGTCAGAAATTGGCTTAGACCAACACCGTACACTATGCACTAAGATTAATCTCCAAATGGATACAGTACCTTCATGTAAAAAGTCACATCGTAACCAAATTAAAAGACCAGGGAAGAAGTTACATTTTAGATCTATGGCTTGGGTAGAAGTTCAAGATTAATAAAGCAACAGATGGGATCATATAAAATAAAATGGAAATTTTTAGTTAAATTAGTCAATAAAGATATATTGACTACAATGTTCCAGGCACTGTGATAATCTCTGGCAACAAAAATTAACAAAAGACATTCCCTGACCTCAAGGACTAGAAGACAACACTCAAAAGGTAGCTGAAAAACAAGATTGTAGGAGGGGTAAGGAAAAGTACCCAATAGTGGAGTGGTGGAAATGTCAGTGAAATCCCAAAGTAGGGCAACCAGCTAAGAACTGAGGAAATGTTCAGAACTGAGCTCACTCCTTGCATGGACATCTTTGAGTTCATGGCTCAACCTTCTAACCACAGAGACAGAGGGTGATAATGACATGGAATACCACAGTTGATGGTATTTTAAGGGGTGATGGGGTTTTCCCAATAATGAACTTCCTGGCACATGGTAAAAAAAATCACCATGAAATATTGGTTTTGCAGATTCAAATCTAACATAGATAAGTTAGACAGGAGCAAGTAATTGGGGAAACAAAAATTTAACAAAGAGTTTATCTGATACATGTCACATATTCAAGATATATAAGGAACAGATTCAAATTTATAGGACTAAGAGCCTTTTCTTAATAGACAAAGAAATGAGCAGTTCTTTAAAATATAAATTTTTATTTGTTTTCTTGTTTACATCATTCATTTCCATGAGATTTTTGAGTTACAAATTTTCTCCCCATCTTTCCCCTACCCCAAACCCAAAACAGCGATCCCACTGTAAAGCTCCTCCCCCAATCTGCTCTCTAACTTTCTGGTAGGGCAGGGGGGATGTCCCTACCCCAGCCCCTGCACATCTTAATTCCCAGTTGCATGTATTCCAAAGCTTTAGATTCTAGATTCTCTCGGTTCCTTCCCTGTAACCCACCCCCAGTGGAAGGACAAGCAATTCAATACAGGCTGTGCATGTGTAATTACACAGGACATCTTCACAGTGGACATATTGTGACAGTCCGATCATATGTCCCTCCTTCCTATCCCGCCCCTCCTTTTCACTCTCTACCCTGTCCCTGTCCCTTTTCTGAAGTGTGTGCTTCCAGCATCCCTCCCTGAACCCCTTCCCTCCCTCCCCTGTCCTACCTCTCATTCCCATGCCCCCCACTATCCTGTGTGGCATGATACCCAGTTTAGAGGTTTTGTCATTCTTTCCCCAAGCCAGATTCAATGAGAGTAAATGAGAGTAAGTTGTAACAGTTATCCCTTACCTCTTCTGTTTGGGATGATTAACCCCATTTTGTCTCTCCCTGTCTCCTCTCATTCTAGTCCTCTCCCACCTCAGAATTTCACCTTTTAAAGTATCATCCCTTCATATTCAATTGATCCTATACCCTCTATATACCCACATATACACATGCTGAGATATGTATTCATACGCATATATAGCCTCCCATATAGAAATATATATATATATGTATATATACATATATATATATATATAGAGAGAGAGAGAGACATTTGTAATTTGTATTCCTTTCCCTTATCCTCATACTAAGAAAAGTTTCATAAGTTACTATTATTATTTTTCCATATTGGTATGTAAATAGTTCAACTTTGTTAAGTTCCTTATGATTTCTTTCCCATGTTTACCTTCTCATGCTTCTTGTGTTTGATTGTCAAATTTTCTGTTCAGTTCTGGTTTTTTCAGCAAGAAAGCTTGAAAGTCCTCCACCTCACTGAATGACCAGATTTTCCCCTGGAACATTATACTCAATCTTTCTGGGTAGTTGATTCTTGGTTTTAATCCCAGCTCCCTTGATCTTTGAAATATCATATTCCAGGCCTTGCAATCTCTCAGTGTAGAAGCTGCCAGATCCTGGGTTATGCTAATAATATTTCCACAGTATTCAAATTGCTTTTTCTTGGCAGCCTGTAATATTTTCTCCTTTAACTAGGGGCTCTGGAACCTGGAAATAACATTTCTAGAGTTTTCTTTTGGGGATCTTTTTGAAGAGGTTCTCAGTGAATTCTTTCAAGTTCTACTTTGCCCTCTGAATCTAAAGCATCAGGGCAATTTTACTTGAGAATTTCTCGAAGGATGCTTTCCAATTTGTTTTTTTTGTCATGGGTCTCAGGTAGACCAATCATTTTCACATTGTCTCTCCTGGATCTATTTTCCAGATCAGTGGTTTTTTCAAGGAGATATTTCACATTGTTTTCTATTTTTTTCATTTGTTTGTATTTGTTTAATAATATCTTGGTTCCTCATAAAGTCATTAGCTTCCACTTGCTCCACTCTAATTCTGAAGGAATTATTCTCTTCAGAATGCTTTTAAGATTCTTTTTCCATCTGGCAAACTCGACTTTTTAAGGCATTCTTCTCATTGCCTTTCTGGGCCTCTTTTGCCATTTGAGTTAATCTATTTTTTAAAGTTTTGTTTTCTTCAGTCAGGTTGTTGACTCTCTTTTCATGATTTTCTCGCATCCTTCTCATTTGTCTTTCCAATTTTTAATCCACTTCTCTTACTTGTTTTTCAAAGTCTTTTTTCAGTTGATCTATAGCTTGTAGGCAATCTTCGAGTATCTCAGAAGCATTTGGTGTGGGAGTTCTGACTATGTTGTCTTCCTCCTGTTTCATGCTTTGATCCTTTTTGTCCACAAAAAAGGATTCTAGAGTTTTATTGCAGTTCTTATTTTGCTTCCTTTTCCTCATGTTGGCCAGTCAATTAATTGGTTGATTTTTTTAGGTCTGTGAAACTCTGCTTCCAGAGGGGAAAGCTCTGTCCCAAATCACTGGGGTTTTCCCAGCTGCTGGAGCTATTATGGGGTGCTGCAGCCCCCACCAGCTTTGGCTTGCTGAAAGCACACTCCAGGACCACCACCCAAGACCACAATCCAGATCCAGGCCTCTCAATGCGAGAGCCCTTGGTCCTGACCAATTGTCTCAGCCTCCCTGCGGGGTCCGCAGGCCAGGAGCTCTGAAGTAGGCTGGTGGAGGCAGATCCTGCCCTCCACCTCCCCCACTGCTTCCTTGCCCTGGGGGCATGTCTGCTGGACTGATTTTCCTCCCCAAAATTTAGCTTGAAAGCTTCATTTTCACTGGCCTTTCTCTGATCGTCTAAATCCTTCCTTGCTTGATAGATGTCAAGATTGCTTTAGGTGCTGTAGATATATTCTCTGGGGTAAACTCCCACTGCGGCTGGGCTCCTCCCAACTACCCTGGGGCCTGGCCATGGTTTTGGTTTTGGGCTGGGCTGGCCTCAGCTCCTGGCCTGCGCAATGAGCCCCTCCTGCCCAGCTGCCTTCAGCAAGAGATGTGTTTTCTGTATATTTGTGAGTTTATGAGCTCTAAAATTTGTTTAGAGTCCTATTTTATGGGTATTTAGGGTGCCTGTGTGGGAGCTGTGGAGCTTTGCCACTTCTACACTGCCATCTTGGCTCCGCCCCCAAACTCATGAGCAGTTTTGAAAGGAAGAAAAGCAAGATATCAATAAGTTTACTTAAAATGTTTAAAATCACTAGCAATTAGAAAAAATTAATTTAAAGCAGGAGACATTCTTCATGATAAATTGTCCTTATTTCAAGTCTTGATAAGTAGTTGTCTCCAGAAACAGCATATTCCAATAGCTCCATAAGCACACTTAGAGGAGTCTCTGGAGATAATCGTCTATTAAAAAAAAACCTATAAACCTGTTGTATCTATATTTTCATAGCCAATAGACAAGATAATCTTTGAAGAAAGGGATGTCTCCTTAAGGACCATAAACCACTATTTGACTTGGGTTAGCTTCAAAGCTGATTTGAACTCTCACCTGCATTTCACTGCAAAGGATTATTGGTATGTCAAGCAGCCTTGGGCATCAGAAGTCCTCCTGACTGAGTAGTTGTGCTGTTCCATTGTCTGATTCCTCTGTGAAAAAGGCAAGCACTAAAATATTTAATTGGTTAGTACAAGCATTGCAGAGCCAAGGTTTGCATTTCATATTAAGATGTCGAATACTCCACTCTATTTCTACAGAATGACAGGGCCTATGAGGAAAAATCTATGTTTCCCAACCAGGAGAATGGAATTCAAAAGAAGTAAAACATGAAGAATAAAACTGAGAAGGAAAGAAAGGAAGAGAAAGAAGGAAAAGAAAAAAAGCAAGCTCTCAAACACAGTTATTAAAAAATCATTTGAACTTGTAGTTGCAAAGAATTTTTCCTTAGATTACTTTATGCTTGCATATTGGTGAAGGTCTTTCTTGGGTTCAGATTCCTCACTCTATTCTAGTCTATCATTTAAAATAATGTCCTAAATGTGTATTGCATTTTTAGAGAATAATAATAATAAACATTTATCTAGCACTTTAAGGTTCTAAAAATGCTTTATTTCTTTTTATAAAATTTGATTAATTAATTAATTTACTTTTACTTTACAACATTTAGTTGCACAGACTTTTGAGTTCCAAGTTGGGCATCTGATATAGATTTTACATATACCTTCACATTAAATATTAGTCAAGTTGTAAAGAAGGATTATAATAAATGGATTGAATAACAAGAAAGAAGAAACGAAACAAAACAAAAAAAGAGAGAGTAATTACATTGCTTCAATTTGCATTCAGACTCCATAATTCTTTCTCTGGATGTGGATAGCCTTTTCTGTCATGAGTCCATTGGAGTTGTCTTACAGCCTTGCATTGCTGAGAGGAGCCCAGTCCATCAAAGTCAGCCATTACAGATATGATGTGTCTCTAATTGTCTACAATATTCTCCTGGTTCTGCTCCCATCACTCAGCATCAGTTTATATAAGTCTGTTCAGGTTTTTATGAAGTCTGACTGCTCCTCATTTCTTATGGCACAGTGGCATTCCATTACATTCATATACCACAACTTGTTTAGCCATTCTCCAATTTATGGGCATCCCCTTGATTTCCAATTTTTTTGCCATCACAAAAAGAGCTGCTATAAATATTTTTGTGCATGTGAGTCATTTTCCCATGTGTATGATCTCTTTAGAATATAGTCCTAGAAGTGGTATTGCTGGGTCAAAGAGTATGCACATTTTTATAGCACTTTGGGCGTAGTTCCAAATTGCTCTCCAGAATGGTTGGATCAGTTGGCAATTCCACCAACAATGCATTAGTGTTCCAGTTTTCCCACATCCTCTCCAGGATTTATTGTTTTCCTTTTTGTCATGTTAGCCAGTCTGCCTAGTGAAATGCAGCACCTCAGAACTGTTTTGATTTGCATTTCTCTAATCAATAGTGATTTAGAGCAAAATTCTTTATTTACATTGCCTCATATGATCTCCACAATAGTCCTGTGAGGTTGTGGCAATTTAAATAGTAGATATTAATTTAAATATTTAAATAAAGATTTTAATATTAGATATTGGAAAATGGAGCTAGCGAACAGGTAATAAAGAAACTTGATCTGGCTCACCAGAACCCTAGAACACAAGGTGAGATGGACCTTATAACACAGAAGGTGGGAAATGGTCAGCACTTGAGAACATATATTGCCAAAGTCAGTGGAACCTTAGAACACAAAACATCAGGCCTATGAGAAGGCTTAGGAAAAAGAATGTCAGAGCTGTGAAGACGGGATATCAGAACTAAGAGAAGCCTCACAACAAAAAAAGTGAAAATTAGTAGTGATTTTAATGCCACAGAATTTCAGAGATGAAAGGGTATTCAAAGTATACATAATAGAAAGTATTTATAAAATACTTTCAAGGTTGTCAAAATGCCTAACAAAAATGAACTTATTTTATCTTTGCGGTATAACTCGGAAGTAGGTGTTGTTATTATCCACATTTTATACATGATAAAACCGAGGTAAAGAGACATTAAGTGACTTACCCAGGCCATATGCCTAGTAATTATCTGACATCTGATTTTTAACTCGGGTCTTTCTGATTCCAGATCCAGGGATCTAAGCCCTGTGCCCCCAGATGCCCGCCTCAAACCCTGAGAGGGTTGTTAGAATACACAAATTTGTAGAAAGAAAACAGTTTAATTTTTTTTCTGTTCCATGGGCCAAATTAAGGGCAGCAACAGGATAATTTAGGAACCCCAACCAAAATACTTATGATAAATAATTTGTATTTTCAAAAAAATCAGATCTGTTTGACATTCTAAATTAAAATTTAGGTCCTGCAACCCAAACTGTATGAGAGAAGATGAAAGTAGAGAGCCTGATATGGGCAGAAGAAAAATGAGGGCTAATAAAACAGTTCCACATAGTACCATGATCAGGTAAGACAGGCATTGGCATTACTATGATTGGCAATGAATGCAGAATTTTTATTTTTTAAAAGCAAGGCTTTAAGTTAACAGAATTTGAATGGAATCACCTATGTGGGTTTAAATTACTGCATTGTTTTTGTAAATTTTATTTTATTAAATTTGTTTATCTACTTTTAGTTTACAACATTCAGTTCCACAATTCATTGAGTTACAAATTTTCTTCTCCTCCCTCCCCCCTCCATGGTGACATGCAATATGATATAGGCTCTACAAATACTTTGGCATTCAGCACTAGTCAGGTTGTAAAGAATAATTCTAACCAATGAAGTGAACAAAGAGAAAGAAGGAATAAAACAAAAGTAAACACAAAAGAGAGAACAAGTAGTTTGACTCAGCCTGCATTCAAACTCTATAGTTCTTTCTCTGGATGTGGATATCCTTTCCATCATGAGTCTTTTGGAGGTGTCTTACAACATTGCAGCTCTGAGAAGAGCCCAGTCTATCAAAGTTGGTCATCATACACTGTGTGTGTCTGTAATTGTGTACAAATTTCTCCTGGTTCTGCTCTCCTCACTCAGCATCAGTTTATATAAGTCTCTTCAGGTTATGATGAAGTCCGTCTGCTCCTCAATTTTTTTGTTTGTTTTTGCTTTATGCTTTTTTTGGAGGGGAAAGGCAGAGCAATTAGGGTTAAATAATTTGCTCAAGGTCACATGGCTAGTTTTTTGTGTTAAGCGTCTGAGGCCAGATTTGAATTTAGGTCCTTCTGAATCCAGGGCCAGTGCTCTATTCACTGTGTCACCTAGCTGCCCTGCTCCTCATTTCTTATAACACAATAGTATTCCATTATATTTATATACCACAACTTGTTTAGTCATTCCCCAATTGATGGGAATCCCCTTGATTTCCAATTCTTTGCCACTACAAAAGAGCTGCTAAAAATATTTTTGTGCAAACGGGTCTTCCTCTCACTTGTATGATATCTCTTTAGGATACAGACCTTGAAGTGGTATTACTGGGTCAAAGGGTATGTACTTTTTTATAGTGAAGAGGTTGGGAAGGAGATGCGTTTCTGAGGGATCTCATATGATTCCCTAGAGGGTTCTTGTCTGGAAAGAGTTTTGCAGGACTTGAACTATCTTATGGCAAAGTTACAAAGTTTATTATTATTCTGACTTAGCAGAAGGCAGGAGAAATAGGGGGACCTGCAAAGTGCAGGGATCTAAGGTAGAATTATAAAGTTTTACACTTTGCAGCAGACAGGAAAAAGTTAAAGGAACCTGCAAAGGGCAGGGGATAGAGGTGCAGTTTTTATAAGTATAAAACTGTCAGTCAAAGGTTAATTATGCTAACTAGGTGGGCAACAGTAGAGTTATGGAGGAGTTTAGGAGTGGTCAGTGCTTAAAGGGACATACACTTTTTATATCAACTGTCCAGGTGTATTGCCCATAATTCACTGGGACATCCCCCTAGGGAGGGATACCTGGAGGTGTGGTTTTTGTCTTGTGACATCACTAGGTTACTTTTTGGTCAAGGATGAAGGGGATATGGCCCATATGGCTGTTAGGAAGATAGGCGTGATTGTTTCAGGAGCTGCCAAGTCTGGGAGCTTAGGAATTCAGAAGGTACCATATTGGGACAGAGTTATCTCTCTGATAATGTTGTTCAAGGCTTTTGGGTGCAGCTGGCCACTTAGAACAAAGGGGCTATGCATTTCTCTGAGGTTTTTTTTATAGAATACTTTTGAAGGATTCATAGGTGCTGTATCTAGGCAGACTGCTGGCTCAGGGAAAAGACTTTTAGGCTGGGGGAAAGGGAGAAGCAGAGTTAATGCCATTATGACTGAGGGAAAGTGTGAATTTTACAACTTAATTGCAGATGTTTATTACAAACTGATGTTACATACATAGGTACCCGAACACAAGTGAAATTTTACAAACTGAGATTACAGACAAAAGCATCCCAGAGCGCATCAATAGCACTTTGGGTATAGTTCCAAATTACTCTTCAGAATGATTGGATCAGTTCACAACTCCACCAACAATGCATTAGTGTTCCAATTTTCCCACATCCTCTCCAGAATTTATCATTTTTCTCTTTTGTCATGTTAGCCAATCTGACCAGTAAGATATAGTACCTCTGAATTATTTTGATTTGCATTTTTCTAATCAATAGTGATTTAGAGCATTTTTCACATATTTATAGATATCTTTAATTTCTTCCTCTGAAAGCTGCCTGTTCATATCATTTGACCATTTATCAACTGGGGAATGACTTGTATTCTTATAAATTTGACCCAATTCTCTTTATATTTTAGAAATGAGGCCTTTATCAGAGACACTGGCTATAAAAAAAATCTTTCCCAATTTTCCACTTTCCTCCAAGTCTTGGTTACATTAACTTTATTTGTACAAAAATGTTTCAATTTAATGTAATCAAAATGATCCATTTTGCATTTTGTAATGCTTTCTCCCTCTTGTTTGGTCATAAAATCTTCCCTTCTCCATAAATCTGACAGGTACACTATTCCTTGTTCTTCCAGATTCCCTACTGTCTGAGATTTTATATCTAGATCATGCACCCATTTAAACTTGAATTTGATATATGGTGTAAGATATTGGTCTATGCCCAGTTTCAGCCATACTGTTTTCCAATTTTCCCAGTAGTTTTTGTCAAACAGTAAATTCTTATTCCAGAAGCTAGGGTCTTTGGGTTTTTAGATTACTGCATTGTTAAGACATAATTTGTAAAAGCCTAGAATGTCAGAAAAGGAAGGCATTCTACAACATAGAATATCAAGGCTGTTAGAGAACTTAGAATATAGATTATCTAAGCTGAAAAATGCCATAGAGACAAGAGTATCAGACCTGGAAGGGCATTTATAAGAAAGTATATCAGTAATAGGAGAACCCTTATAATATTAATCAAAAAGAAGGAAGAACACAGGGTATTGAGGACTAAAAAGCTCTCAGAATATATGCACGAGCTAGCATTTATTAAGTGCTTTAAGGCTGGGAAAGGCCTTGGCAATATTATCTCCTGTTATCCTCACAACAAAGTAAAGTAGGTGCTATTGCAATCTTCATTTTGGAGGAAAGGAAAGCTTCAGTGACTTACCCAGGGTCACAGACATACTATATGTCTGAGGTTGGATTTGAATTCAGTTCTTTCTGTCTCCAGGCTGAGGGCATTAAGCACCCTGCCAACTAGATGCCTATCTTGAAAGCTTGGTGGGACCGTGGAACACCAAACCTGTTCACAGCTTAGTTTCTTCACCTGTAAAATGTTGATAATAATACCACCAAGAGATGTGGGAGAATCAAATGAGATCCTGCCTGTGTAGCCCAGGCTTAGACCCATTCTCCCAATCCATACTCATACTGGCAGCTCAGGTTCCCAGAGGACTTTTCTTTCATCTCCCTTCTGGGTTTTAGAAGTAGCCCTGAGGTCTTGGGGGAGGAGTAGGGACTGGTTGCGTGTCAGAAAGGCCCAACTCTTTACTTCCTCCATGATTAGTAGTTGAAATAATTAACCTGCCTGACTTAATTAACTTTAAGGAGTGCATACTGACTTCTCTATTAGAGTTGGTATAAAACACTGCCTCCCCACCCCACCCCTCACCACTTGCAAAAGTCTGTGACACACTCTCCCTCCCTCTAGTCTTTGAAAGTCTTCTACCTCTAGGGTGGTCTATGGGGTGGTGGGAAATACCAGAGAGGGACAAAGAGTTCTCTTGACTCTACAAACTCTATCTACCCTATTATTCATCCTTCATCCTTGAAGAGAAACAATGACTTCAGAAGGGTGATATCTTGACTTGCAACTGAATTGGATATAAGTGAGGTTGTGCCGTACAAAGTCATAAGACTCTCTCTCTCTCCTCCTGAGTCATCTGAGTCCAGTGGCAAGATATAGGTCAGGACAACTAGAGATGACCCCAGCTGCAGTGGGAGACCTTAGTCTTTTTAAGCTAAGCTCTTTCCCAGGTCTCAGTTTGTCTGAGAAAATGCCCATTCAGTGACTCAAGGCTAAGTAAGGAAAAGAGACAAAAAAATAGTCTAGTTTGCCTACTCAAAAAAAAAATATCAGTCTGGGAGAGGAAGACTCTCAGGATTTCTGGCCAGAACAGAAACAATTGCTGTTAACATTCACTCTTAGCCAAATAAAACAAAAAATAATTACCAATCAACCCTAAAAAGATTTATTAAATGTCTAGAGTATGCCAGATAATATGCTCAAGTGCTCTCCTCTGTGCCTTGCCTTTTCTATCAGGCAAAATAAAGTATGTCCTATATATGCTTTGTTGTCAGCCTGATTGTTCTCATGGAATATAAAGATCCTTTACATTTTCTTTCTTTTGTACTATTCAGAAGCCAAAGTATTGTTGTGCCCTGGGAAACAATAAATGTGACCTAAGCTTTCCCTTAGAGACCAGTTATTGACTGAAAAGAGTACTCACTGATTATAGTGTGTATGTAGACCTGGATTCAAATCCTCTTTTGCTTGGTTCCTGTGCAACCTTGGGCCAGTCGCTTCTCCTCCCTAGACCTCAGCTTCCTTGTATCTAGAATGAGGGAGCTGGACTATTTATTCCTATAACTCATTTAATTTTTTTTCTTCAAGAATATGGATTTTGCCATTTGTTTCACATATATTCTGTGCTATTACTTCATTGTCCATGGCACCTTTTGGCAAAATTTAGTTTCCTTAAGCATCGTTTTTTATTATTATTATACCTATTTTAAGTTTTTCTTGCTCTGAGATCATGATGATTATACCTCCACTTTTTACTTAAGCTGAAGCATAATACATTCTCTTGCATCACCTTATTTTAATTGCATGTCTTTCCATTTCAAGAATGTCTCTTACAAACAAAAATTGTTGGAATTTGTTTTCTAATTCATTTGGCTTATTCATTTTTCTTTTGCAAGTTTTGTAATCAAATTTACATTCACAATTATTATTGCTGTGTCTCCATCCTATATTCTCCTATTTATCCATTTTGTTTAACCCTGCCCACTTCTCAAAACTCTGTTAGCTTTTTATTATTGTCTACCTTAATCTACTCTCACTCTTATTACCCTTCCCTTTTCTCTTATCCCCCTCCCTTCTTATTTCCTTGTGGGATAAGATAAATTTCACTAACCGAATGTGTTTAGTATTAAAATAAATTAATTCAATTTAACTTAATTTTGAAAAGTACATACATACATATATACACATGTACATGTATATGTATTTGTCCAAACGTAAGAAAAAAGGTTAAGTTTTCAGTCTGAGTGGTGACACCCTAGAATTTGGCAAATAATTCATGGCTTTATTATTTTGTTGATTAAAGAATTGGTTTTTAAAAATTCAGAATGTGGGGAGAATGAGGTGGAGGGGAGGAAAAACAGAGAAAGTATTGATTTATGGCATTTATTGAGTACTTACTACAGGTAAGGTACTGTTCTAAGTAATGAACCTAAAAAGTAAGCATGAAATGCAGTCCCTGCTCTAGGACTTAGATTAGTGGTTCTCAACATTTCTAATGCTGCAACCCTTTAAGACTCATATGTGGGTGTATCAGCATGTGGGCGGAACCACCTGGAGACGAATAGAGGAGCCTTGTCTTGGTTCCTTAGACCATCGGATATATGTGTTTTCCTATGTTCTTAGGCGACCCCTGTGAAAGGGTCATTCAACCCCCAAAGGGGTCATGGCCCACAGGTTAAGAACTGCTGAGTTAAATTGTTTGGGCTGTTAGTGGGCTTGGAATATAGATTGTCTTCTCTGGGATATGCCATAGAGATGAAAGTGTTTGATCTGGGAAGACAGTTAGAAAAAGAGGTATCAGTGATAGCATATACCTTATACTATAGAAGGTTAGAAGTAAGAGAGGCTGTAACAACACGGGATGTTGGAGTTAGAAGGGACCTCAGTATATGGTTACTACCTAGCACTTATTAAATTCTTTGCAGTTGTCCAATCCCTTCATAAGCCTTATCTCATGTTTTCCTCAAAACAAACCAGTAAGATAGCTGCTATGATTATCCCCATTGTACAGATGAGGAAATTGAGGCAAACAGAGCTTACGTGACCTTCTCAGGGTAGTAAACCTATTATGTTTATTAATAGGTTTGAGGTCAAATTTAGACTTAGCTCTTTCTGATTCCAGGCTCTGGGCTCTAAGCCTTCTGACAACTTGTTTCCTATTTGGAAAGCGTTGGTGGGACCTTGGAACACCAGAACTTACTAAGCCTCAATTTCCTCAAATGAAAATAGTTATAATAATAGGTATAATAATATGTCCAAGGGAAGGTAGGAGAATCAAAGGAGATCCTGCATGTGTGACCCAGGCATGGAGGTGCTCTCTTAATCTCCTGTCATTCTGGTAGCTCAGGACCCCAGAGGGCTTCTCTTCAAGTTCATTTCAGGTATTTAGAGGTAGCCCTGAGATCTTGGGTGGGGGATGAAGAACTCATCATGGCTTATGATGCCCCAATTGTGTGCTTCCTCTATGGTTATCAGTTAATATCATTTAGCCCACCTGACAATTAACAAAGGGTGCATACTTCCTGCTATGGTACAGTTAGTACAAAAACTCCTTTTCCCCTCCACCATCATACTGAAAAATCTGTGACACTCTTTCCCTTTATAGTCTTTGGAAGTTGTCCATGTCTATTTTGATCCTTGGGGAGCTGGGGAACACTGGAGAGGAACAGTGAGTTCTCTGGACTCTTCATGGGCTCAATTAACTCCACAAGACTTTATTAAATGCTTGCAGTCTGTCAGGTGATATACCCAAGCACTCGACATCTGTGCCTTATATTTCCCATCAGGTGAAATAAAGTCTGTCCTATATTTGTTTGGCTGTTGGCTTGATTGGTCCTATTCAATACAAAATTCCTTTCCACTTTCACTGTATAGACATATATGGAAGAACAATCTTGATGTGCCCTGGGAAACCGTGTGTGTGGACAAAAGCTCCCCTGGGAGACACAAGTGTCTATTGAAAATAACACTGGCTGCAGTGGGATCTAAAGATCAGGGTTCAAATTCAGGCTCTTATTCTTAGTACCTTTGTGACTGAAAGAGTCACTCTCCCTCTGAAGGCTTCTTTTTCCTCATATACATGATGAAGGGCATACATATGAGGGCCTTGGAGGTTCTTAGCATGGTTAGAGCTTGCATCCTCCCAGCAGCTTAGCCAAGTGCAACCAGAAGGATGTCCACCAAAGGGCCAAATTCCTTAGGCCACATTAACTCCTAAAGCATCTATGAGATATTGCTCAAGTAACACAGTTGGAGGTGGTACCCTGAAAGTGGCCTGCCATTGTAACAATATCTAATATTTCTTTAAAAGAGACTATATGATCTTCCTTGCTCTTTGTGTGGAGTTGGGTTACTAAGTATGCAGAATATTATATGCATAATCAGATATAGTCACAGTGCAGGTTGGTTTTTATTAAGATTTTTCCTGTTACAACTGACAGTTTGTTGGAGAGTAGAATAGCAGAAAATGACTAGAGGTCAAACGATTTGAAAAATAAGAATAAGAAACTAGTTGTTTGACATAGTGGAAAGCCAGCAGCTGTGGACTGCATAGTCAGAAGAAACGTGTGTCCCATTCTCTCCTCTTAATATATTTGTGACCATGGTAAGTTCTCAAATAATTCTGAGCCTCAGTTTCCTCACCTGTCAAATAGGGATAATACAATCTCCAGTGAATTTGTTTTTGTTTTTGCTTTTTTTTTTATTGGAGGGCAATTGGGGTTAAGTGACCTGCCCAAAGTCACACGGCTAGTAAGTGTGTCAAGTGTCTGAGGTCAGATTTGAACTCAGGTCGTCCTGACTCCAGGGCCGGTGCTCTACTCACTGCGCCACCTAGCCGCCCCTCTCCAGTGAATGTGTGAGAGTCAGATGAGAGAGTAAACATATAGCCAAGATTTCAATCTCCTCTCCCCATCCCCACTCACACTTGAAAGGTCAATACCACAGAAGAGAACTGCTACACCTCCCTTTAGATTTTGAAAGTGAACCTGAGGGTGTTTCTCCCATGATGATAAGTTGGTATAATTTGCTCTATTTGACTTAATAAACTTGGAGAAAAGGCTATTTATTACTATGATCTAATAGGTATAAAAAGCCTCCCTTTCAAAGTTTTGCTTTCCTGTCAATGCATGCACAGTAATGGGGAAAGGGGGCTCAAGGATTCTTTGACATGTTGTCATATATCTGATATTTAAGAGGCAGAAAAGTGTATCAGAGTCTTTGAGTAAGTATCTCTGGAGGGCTTATAGTAGGAAAATAGCATGTTTGGTTTCTGGATATAGGGACAAGCAGGGGTTGATCTGCAGCTGGCTAGATATGATGAATGTGTGATGAATGTGTGCCTCCTCACCAGTGCAAACCTCTCAACCACAGGAGGGGGTTAGTTCATGGGAGGTGAGGGTGAAATTTCTGAGCTGAGTGGATGAAGTCCCCTTGAATGGTCTCCAGGAGTCAGGAGAGTGTGAAGAGACCAACATGGAATGAAGCACTTAGCTTCTGTGTCTCCTCTGTCCTTACTCCATTCCTGTCCCATTTCCAGGAAGGTCATTTCTTCTCTCTGGGACTCAATTCTTTTATATGAATAATGGGGGTCAAAATACTTGCCCTTCCTACATCACATGGGTCCTGTGAAGAAAACTGAATCCTGTGAAAGGTGCTTTGTGATCATTACACCATTTTTGGTGTTCTGTATATCATGTCTGAAACTTCAGAGAGCAATGTGTCTAATTTAAGAATTTATCCATGTACCTGGATGTAGGACAGATGTATTAGCAGCTGGCCAGAGTGTTCATTGTTTTTTATTGGCATGATGAATTCCATTTTGGTTCTTCCTCCTTCCTCAAGCCTTGTAACCACAACTGTATTACAGAGCTTCTTATCTGTCCTTTGCTGCTGTCAGCTTCTTTATTAATCTCCCCCCAACTTCACCACTATCTTTTTCTGTACAGGCATTTGTTTATGTGGATATGTGTGTATATCTCCTGTTATTTTGCAGTATTTAAAGATTTATCTGAGCTCAGAACACAATAGTGAAGATACCTCCCTCTTTTAGCTGAGATTTCCAAACAGGGACCTGCTAAGGGGTTTTCTCACAGGAGAGCCAGTAATTCAGAACCTGGAATTTCCTTGGAAACAAAGCAGTTACCATGGCAGTTTAGGGTCATCTGATGCTGCCTTCATGGACATTGAATCCTTCCTCAGCAGGAACTCAAATTCTAAAGGGCAGGGCTCCAACCCAGAGACCATTTGGTGATCCTCTCCTTCTACAAAGATGTTTTCAAGGGCAGCTAGGTGGTGCAGTGCATTGAGCACTGGCCCTGGAGTTAGGGGGACCTGAATTCAAATCTAGCCTCAGACATTTCACCCTTTATTAGCTGTGTGATCTTGGACAAGTCACTTAACCTCAATTGCCTTGTCTTCTCCCCTTCAAAATAAAAAGACTTTTTCAATATTGCCATTTTCTCCCCGCCCTCAGGACAAAAAAAAATGAAGAATCTGGACAAGGCAAAATGCACATGAATTGACATACAGTAGCAGCACAGTAATGCTTAAGGTACTTTAGGCCTCCTGTGACATCATCTTGCAATTTCCAAGGAAGGCTGTATAAATTAACCTGTGGGTTCTAGCCTGGGTCCCATATTGGGATCCCCACCCACTGCAGAGACTTTGCTAGCATGCCTTCTCACTTCCCTCATCTCTTTGATAAACATGAAAGATTCTATGCAGTTGTTTTATAAGGAAGATAGTAGGGGTGAGGAGACTGAAAGTGTGCTGCCTTCTGTCTGGGGTGAGTCCTAGGTTTATAATCACCAAATTCATAGAGACTTTGCCTAAGTTAACCCTCACAACGTCCCCACTTGATGCAAAATGTGGTAGATGCTGACTCAGCCCTCACACAGAGCCAAATGGAGAGCCAAAGCAGGAACTGGGCAGGGAGCTATTATTGCTGCCTCCAAATCCAAAACCAGTGGTCATTCTCCTACATCCCTTAGAATGAGTGGAGTTTATAGGTCAGTGTTGGAGAGCTTTTGAGATGGGGGAGGGAATATTTTCTGTCCCCACCCCAATCACCCACAATAAACTGACACCTATTTGCGAACATCAATGATAAATAAGCCTTGTAGACAAGTTTCTAAGTTACCTCTGTAAGTATCCCCCCAGTGTCACAGCATTTGATTTCTCTGGAATTTAATATTTTGTGACTCAGTTGTGCCCCCAGATAGGCTGTGAAAATGAAAAAAAACATGGAAATAGGTTTCTTTCCAAGTTTTGTCTTTCACTACTTTAGGAATTAGGACTATATTTGTCTTATAAAAGGATTTTAACACGGTTCTTTCTTTTTCATTTTTTTAAGAATATTTTGTGAAGGACGATTAACTGTTCTCTGAAAGTTTGATGGAATTCTGTGAATCTGTTAGGTATGGTAATTTTTTGGTAGTTCTTTTACTGATAGACATTTCATTTTCTGAGATCTGGGTTACTTAACATTTCTCTTTGGCCTCCTAGTTTGGATACTTTATATTTTTAAAGATATCCTTCTATTTCTTTTGTGTCCTCCGTTTTGTCAGCATATAATTACATGATGTCTTATGATTATTCTTTTTATCTTTTTATGGTTTTGCTGTTATTTTGCCTTGCTTTCTTGATATTTTATTGATTTGATTTTTTGCTGTCTTCTTTTTAACAAGATTGGTTAAGAGTATATCAATTTTTAGGTTTTTTTAAAGGTAGCTTTTAGATTTTTATAATGTCTGTTATTTTTTGTTCCTAATTAGATTTTAATTTCAATTTTTAATATCTTTTCTTCTGTGTTTAATTTTAGTTTATAATACAATTTAAAATGCACATTCAGCATATTAATTATCTCTTTTAATATTATACGGCTTTAAAGATATGATTTTATCCCTCAGAACTGCTTTAGGAAAATTCCAAAAATTTGGGGGTGTTTCTGCAATCATGATCACTTGCTTTTTTAATAATTATTAATTGTTTCTATAATTTGTTCTTTAGCTCAATCATTAATTAAGATGTCATTGTTAAGTGTCCATTTGGGTCTATGAGTATTATGTTGTGGCTCCTGAACCAATTCCTATTCTTCTTGTATGTAAAGGATATATTGATTATTCCTTCCTTGTTTTTATTTGTTTGCAACATCTTGGTGCCCTAATAAATGGTTAATTTTTCTAATATTTCCATGTGACATAGAAATATGCATGTTCTTTTGATGTCCCATTTAGAAGATGCTATAACTCTTTCAACTTTGATTTCTTCAGAAATGTATTCAATTCCCTTTTGTTTTCCTTTCGATTATCTTTGTTTTAGGCTTATCCAAAACTAATGGAAGGATATTGAAATCTACTTCCAATATCATGTTACTGTCTGTGTATTCTTTAAGCACAGATGATGTTTCCTACATGAATTTGGAAGAGAAGTCATGTAGAACACATAAGTTTTTTTTCAGATATTGGCTTGTTGTCTATGAATACTTTCAGCATGAAATTATCTGATTTTTTCTTCCTTTTTAGATTCTGAATGTTTATTTTTTGCTTTTTCTAATATCATTATGACAACTCTTACTTATTTTGGATTCATTTGACCCATAGTACTTGTGTGTCTTTTTTTTTAGTGTGTTCCCCCTAAGCAACAGATTTTAGGATTTTATTTACTTATCCAATCTATCACTCTTTTTTATTTTATGGAATTGCTTTGTCCATTCACATTTTTATCTTTAAGATTTAGTTTTCTATTTCCCTCCATTTATCCTTAAAATCAGTTCATTCTAGTTAAAATTTCCCCCCACTTCTACTGTAAACATATGCTTATATTCCTTAAGTTATTTTACTTTAATCTTTTTAATGTTGCCTTGTTCCTACAGTGTTTCCTCCCCTCGTCTCTGATTTGCTTTCCTAACTTCCCTTTAGGATTTTGTTTATTAAGTTCCTCCTGCTTTTATCTGGTTGTATATTTGTATCTTCTCTTTGTTCCCTTCAGGTAGTCAGGGAAAATGACCCTTCCTTTCCTTCCCATCAGCTAGTCCTATTGATTAATGTTTTTTTTAATTTTATTTATTTCACATCCCTTTCAGAAGAAGATTTCTTTCACTCTCTTCATTAAACTTCACTTTATGTTTCTGCTCATTCTCTGGTTCACAAACTCTATAGTCATTTGGTCTCTCACTTTTCTCTTTATTCTTTATTCCGTCAAAGTTTCTAAGGTTTTAAGCTCTACCTTCTAAGCACATTCTGCCTCTGCCTTGTAAGGTTTACCCTGTGGATTCTTCTTTGCTATTGTGCCTCACTGTCAGAATAATACAAATTATTGCAAGATGCCAGAGAGGGCACTGCCCTGTGGTAAGCAGGCACCTTCTCCCCTACTTTGACCTCTGCTTTCTCTTGTTGATTTTTTTTCTACATTTGCCTAGAAATCTCCCTAAGTCCATGCTCTTCTACTCTTCCAGGTGCTAGTTGCCCCCAGCAGTTCCAACTCACTTCCTCCCAGGACAAGTACATTTTCAGGCAGCAAAACCCTTAGGCCTTATCCAGTGTAAAGTCGTCATCTCCTCCTATAGAAGCATTCATCTGCAGAACACACTTCCATCTCCAAAGTAAGGCTTGCTTCCATTCCCCCACTTTTCAATCTTTCATTAATCCCCTCAGTCATTCCTATGAAGTCTCTTCTCTTTCTCAGACCACGGATGTCACCTTACCCCATTTGCTAGCCATGGATATGGCTCCGGTGTATCGCACTCTTCTCTATCCCCCTGTTCCCCTCAACCCCTTTTGTGTGCCCTCAAATTCTGTAAAGTGGTCCCACATTAAACTTTAGACAGAGTGTTGCAAGATTCTATCCACGGCATCCCCCAGTGCAGATTTCCATCTTTACCTCTTTCTGCCTGTGTACATTTAGAAAGAAGTCTCATTTGTCTTTTTTTGTCACTCTGTTGTTCCTATTGCTGTTTGAAATTTTTTTTCTCCTCATGCTTTTCTTATTTAATGTGTTCATGATGCAGATAATCTCTTCAGTTCTGGTTTTCTTTCTGAAAATATTTCAAACTGTTCTTCATTATTTAGTGTCTGTTTTTGTTCTGTATTGTTCAGCTCAGATTTGTTACCTTGTTTTCATTTCTTATTGTCCTATACCATATAAACTGCTAAAATGCTTTATATTTGGTATATAATCATTACTTTGAGGATGTTTGAGATTTCCTGAGAAGATGTGAAAAATATTAGTCTTCTATATAGTTTTCACATGACCTGGATATATACTTTGTATTTAATAACCAGCCATGGGTACTTGACTCAACATACTAGGCAAGACCCAAATAGTCATCTGTAACCAAGTCTGGTCAGCCAACTCGATAATCTGTTTTTGAATCAAAAAGGCAAACTGTGGCAATAAATTCAAGAGAATGGCTTCTTTCTTTCCTTTGAAGGACAACCCTCAATTGAACAGAGCAACTAAGGTATCTCTGTTTAAAAAGAAATATCATGGTGTTGTAGTCATAATTTACATGTCAAAAAATCCTTTCAGCTTCCTTCTCAGCTTGATGTGGCCAAGTGGTACAAACATTACTTCTGAAAGGCGGTAACTACATATTCATCACCACTCTCACAGCAAATGGAAATGATTGCATTTCTTTTCTTCAATGGTATAATTAATTAGTTAATTAATTAATTTTTCATAATCAGTGTTCACTTCCTTAAGATTTTGAGTTTTCAAAATTGTCTTTCCCCCTCTCTACCAAAGACAGCATTAAATATGATATAGGCTCTCTATATATGCATTTCTATTAAATATAATTTTCAAATTAATCATGATTTAAAGAAGAATTAGAACTAGCAGGAGGAACCACAAAAAAGAAGAAACAAAAAAAAACAAGAAAAGTAGAGCAAATAGTCTGCTTCTATTTGCATTCATACTCTAAAGTTCTTTTTCTGGATATAGACAGCATTTTCTGTCATGAACCTTTTGTACTTGTCTTAGATCCTTGTGTTGTTGAGAAGAGCAAAATATGTCAAGGTCAAATATCACACAATGTGGCAGTTACTGTGTGCAATGTTCTCCTGGTTTTGCTCATTTCGCTCAGCATCAGTTGATGTAAGTTTAGGTCTTTTCTGAAGTCCACCTGTTCATCATTTCTTATAGCACAATAGTATTCTAGTACATTCATTTACTACAACTTTTTCACTCATTCCCCATTTGATGGATATCTCCTCAGTTTCCAATTCCATGCCACCATAGAAAGAGCTGCTATAAGTATTTCTATATATGTGGGTCCTTTTCCCATTTGTATAATCTCTTTGGGAGATAGACCTAGAAGTTATATTGCTGAGTCAAATGGTATGCATACCATTGGAAAAACATTTCCAGAACTGATCATATTAATTAGGCAAATATTATCCTCTGATTCCATAGAAGGCAAGGCACTATGAAGGCAAAGTGCATGTTTCTGAACCAAGGGAAGTAAAGAGAAGGAAAACATGAAGAATAAGGATGAGAAGAGGAGAAAAGGGAGGAGGAGAAAGAAAAGAGAAAAGCAAGTTCTCAAACTTAATTCTTACAAAGAATTAGTTGACCTGACAGTTGCAAAGAATGATTCTTTAGATTTCCTTTTTACTTCCCCAAACAGGTAAAGAACTTTCTTAATCTTGACCTCATGACCTCCACTTGTCCTCTTGGCCTCCACTTAAACATTTAAAATAAGGTCTGAAATATGTGTCACACTTTTTACATCATTATAACCTTTTATCTAACTCTTAAGTTTTGAAAGTGCTTATGTTTGTTGTCTCATATGAACCTCCTGGTTATACTGTGAAGTTGACGCTATCATTAGTCCTAACTTAAAGATAAAAGAAGACAGCAGATAGCAAAGAAGTTTAATCTGGATGGGGCCCAAGAACCTGAGATAGGAGGATTTTTTTATTAGAGAAAGAAGAAAATATTCAGAACCTGAGAAAACATATTGTCATAGCCAGTGGGACCATAGTCAAGTTTGGGAGTAGCCACAGATATGAAAATGTGAGAGCTAGGAAGAAGGGATATCAGAACTAGGAGGGCCCTTACATCATAGAAGGTGAGAAGTAGCAGTGACCTTAACACCACAGAATGTCAAAGATGGAAGAGTCCCCAGAATGATGATAAGCTTGAAGCATTTATAAAGTGCTTGACAAATGGCTCATTTTATCTTCACAATATAATCAAGTGAGGCAGGCGCTGTTATCACCCTCATGTTCTATAGGAGGAACCTGAAGTAAAGAAGGATCAAGTGATTTACCTGGGGTTACAGACATAGTCATTCTCTCAGAGCTGATTTTCACTCAGGCCTTTCTGACTGCAGTTCCAGGGCTCTAAACCCTGTGTCACTTGAGAGCTCAAACGGTTCTTATAAAACTATAGAGAGGAAGTAGTTAAAATACACAAACTTTTATTTTTTTCCCTCCAGTGTGCCAAGGTAAGGATGAGGGACTGATAATGTAGAAAGACCAGCCAAAAATACTTATGGCATGATAAGCAAGCTTCATTGCAATAAAATTTGTATCAGTCCTGTGATGGTGTTCTAAATTAAAATCTTAAGTTCTGCAACACAATGCCCAGGACAGACTATGCAAACAAAGAAGCTTGTATGGATAAAAGAAAAATGAGAACCAAGGAAATAACTCTTTGTACTACCCTGATAAGGGAAGACAGGTATGGATGTTACTATAATTGCCAATTAATGCAGAGTATTTTTTAAAGTAGGGTTTCAGGTTGACAAGGATTAGAAAGAAATCACCTTTGGATTTTTAATTATTTCATTGTTAAGTTACATATGCAGTGAATTTAAAATTAAAGAAAAATCATAGAACCCTAGAATGTCAGAAAAGGGCAGGGTCCTAGGACTTAGATCAGTGGTTCTCAACCTTCTTAACACCACGACCCTTTAATACTCATATGTGGGTGTATCTGCATGTGGGTAGACACACCTGGAGAGGAATAGAGGAGCAGTGTCTCAGTTCCTAAGACCATCGGAAATATGTGTTTTCCAATGGTCTTAGGCACTCCCTGTGATCCCTGTGAAAAGGTTGTTCGACCTCCAAAGGGGTCATAAACCACAGGTTGAGAACCGTTGCCTTAAATGGTCTCTGGAGGCCTGGAGAATGAGTGTAGAGAGAAGAATGGAGGGAAACACTTGACAGCTATGTGTCCTCCATCTCTGTTTCACCCTCATCCCATCTCCAAGCAGGTCAATTCTTTTCTCTGGGACTCAATTTTTTTTTTCCCTAACAATGTGTATAAAAACAAAAACAACCAATCAAAAGAAAACCCAAACAAGCTTGTGTCTTCTACTTCACAGGAGTCTTTTGAAGAAAAATTAGTCCAAATTGCTTTGTAATCCTTATGGCACTTTTGATGTTCTGCATACCATGACTCAACCTTCAGAGACCATAATAGGTAATATAAAATTTCAGCCATGTACTTATATGGAAGACACACTTATTAGCAGCTGGCTAGTAGGTGCCATAGGTTGGGGTTTTTTATATAATTTTTTGATCAATTACATGTTTGTTCTTTCTGCTACCCCAAGTCTTGTACCCTCAGTTGGCTTCAAGGGATCCTTATCCATCCTTTGGTTCTCTACTAATCTCCCTCAATTTTAAGCTTCAGCTTCAGTATTTGACCTTCCATGGAATAGCCAAATCAGTTTCTATAAGTATTGACCGATTTAATCTCCTTGCTGTCCAAGGAAGTCTCCAAAATCTTCTCTAGTACCACAGCTAGAAAGCATTGATTCTGTGATGCTTAACTTTCCTCAGAATCCAACTCTCACAGCCATATATTTCTACTTGGAAAACCATAACTTTGCGTATAAGGACCTTTCTTGGCAAGGTGATGTCTCTGCTTTTTAGTATGCTGTTCAGATTTGTTTTCATAGTTTTCATGCCAAGAAGCAAGTTTATTTTATTTGTGTGGCTACAGTGGCCATGTGAAGTGACCTTTGAGTCCAAGAATATATAATCTGACACTGCTTCCACTTCTTCTCCCCTTTATTTTCCTAGAATTGAGGGCACCGTTGCCGAGATCTTAGTTTTATTTTATGTTAAGCTTCAAGTCAACTTTTACATTCTTGTCTTTCTATCTCTTCAAGAGTTTCCTTAATAACTCTTCACTTTCTTTCACGAGTGCAGTATCATGTGCATATCTCAGATTATTGATATTTTCCCCAGAAATCTTAATTTTGGATTTTTTTTTATTTTGCAACAGTTCATGTAAATATTTCCAGGTTTTTTTTTCCTGAAATGTGCCTGGTGCGTGGTAACTAATAATTGTAAATTGAGGGAAAGCAGATTGATTGAGGGATGATTGAAAGAGCTGTGGTATATGACTATGATGGAATATTATTGTGTTATAAGAAATGATAAGCAGTATGATTTCAAAAAACCTGGCAAGACTTAAATGAACTAATGCAAAGTGAAGAAAGTAGAACTAGGAGAACTTGTGTATACACTAATGCAATTTTGTATGATGAAGTACTGCAAATGACTTAGCTATTCTCAGCAATACATTGATAAAAGATTCTTAAAGGGTCAGTGATGAAACATGTTCACCTCCAGAGAAAGAACTTATGTTTGAATATGGTTGAATGGTTTTCACTTTCTTTCTTTTTCAAATCTTCTTGTACAAAATGAATAATATAGTAGTGTTTTACATAACTGCACACATATTATGTTTATCAGGTTACTTACTCTATTAGTGAGGGGGGAGCAGAGGAAAGGAAGGAGAGATAGAATACAAAACTCAAAACTTTTAAAAAGACATATTGACTCAGCACAGCAGCAGCCCTTCTTTCTCCGCAGTGGTCAGCTATGATCCTCAACTCCCCGGCAACCTTGTTGATGGGACCTGCCGTTGGCATTGATCTTGGCACCACTTACATCTTTGTTCAAGTCTTCCAACATGGGAAAGTGGAGATCATTGATAATTACCAAGGAAACAGAACCACTTCAAGCAAGCTACATCACCTTCACTGACACAGAATGTTTAATCAGTGATGCTGCAAAGAATCAAGTTGCAATGAACCCCACCAACACAGTTTTTGATGCAAAATGTCTGGTCACAATCTTGATGATGCAGTTGTACAGTCAGACATGAAGCATTGGCCTTTAATGGTGGCGAATGATGCAGGCAGGCTTAAGGTCCAAGTGGAATACAAAGGGGATACCAAAAGTTCCTCTCCAGAAGTATTTTCTATGGTCTTGATCAAGATGAAAGAAATTGCAGAAGCTTACCTTAGGAAGACTATCACAAATACTGTGGTCACAGTTCCAGCCTAGTTAAATGATTCCCAATGTCAGGCCAACAAAAATGCTAGAACAATAGCTGGTCTCAGTGTGCTCTGAATCATCAATGAGCCAATTGCTGCTGCTGGATATGACTTGGGAAAAAAGGTTACTGCCAAGAGAGATATGTTTATCTTTGACTTTTGAGGTGGTACTTTTGATGTCTCCATTCTTATCACTAAAGATGGCATTTTTAAGGTCAAGTCCACAACTGGGTACTCCCTCTTGCATGGGAAGGATTTTGACAACAAAATGGTCAACCATATCATTGCCAAGTTCAAGTGAAAGCACAAGAAGGACATCAGTTAAAACAAAAAGGCTGTTCTCCATTGTAGTAGACCAGACTTTCAGGGGCCTTGGCCCCATTAACAAAATGCTCCCCACTTCTACAAGGTCACTAGTCAGATATGCAGGAGGAGTGTAATCTTGTTGGGTGGATGCTTCCATGGGTTCTATGATTATCTGAGAAAGTACAGAGTGGCTAATTTTCAAGTCTTGTTTGTGACTGCCTATTTGTTTGTGTCTCTGGACATGGTCCTAGGATAAACTCTTAATGAGTGATTAGCCTTGGGCTGGGGTAGGGAAAGGTCAAGACCTAGGGTAAGTCCTTGCATTCATGTCATGTAAGCATCTCTGCAATAGGGAATATAAGCCCTATGACTTTCTTGTGTCCTTGGCTCTGTATGAAATGGTTCTGTAATAAACAGACTATGGAATACATCCCCGTCTTTCTCCCTCTTTCTTTTATTCAGCTGGAAGCTCTCTCTCTCACTCTCTTTATTCCTTTATTCAGTTGGTAGCTAGGCCATACAACTGTGCTGGCCGCAGCAAATGGCGCCCAATGTTAGGGCATCAGGTAAGTCTCCAGCAACCAGTACTCCCAGGAATTGCTGAGGCAAGTAGCAGTAGCAGGCCAGCAGGAGATCTGAGGGACAACGGATCTCATTCAAGGTGAAGGGAAGGTTCTATGAAGGGCGTTCACAAGCTCGCCCAGATTTTTGGTTAAAAGAAGAAAAATTTGGAGCTAACAGAGACATTAAAATGGGAGGAATCTTGGTGAATGGATTAAAGATGAAGGAAAAGGTCTGAGAATATTCCCAAGCTGCTCTCAGATCAGAGAACCTGATTGGGAAATAGTGGTAGAGGCATTATTTTATAAAGGTGCCCTAAGGATCTATAGTAATGGTTACTTTCCCATGCCCCCTGAGGAGGGTTTGAGGCTTATTCTTAGTCCATTCTGTAACTTGAAGGTGCTTTAGTGCTCCTTTCCATTACCTCAATATAATATACAACCTGTACCAAAAGAATTTCTGTTTTTCTCCATTATCTTCTGTTCCCCATCCTGTGTCATTTATCTTCCTCATTCTACATCATGACAACCTTTCCTTATCTTGCAAGCAACCACCGTCCTCATCTTGTCCGATCCTCTCTGATCCCTAAATCTCCAACCCCCATTAGGAGCTCTAAAATTGCATCTTCATGCTATAGGCTATAGGTAGCCTTATGGCTATAAAGTCTAGTCCTTTTCCTATATCATTGACTTTATTTATCTCCTTGTTAAGTCTCAGGCCCACATGCTTTTGCGTTAATAAAGCTCTCTTTGGCTAAGGAGCTGATTGCATTCTCAGAACCCGGGAGTCCAAGTACTGGACTCTGATGATCTACTCCTAGCCACTGGAATAACAGGTAAACAACCTCTTCTTTGTTCTCTTCCTCAGACCTTTCTGCTCCTACTGTCTCCATAGCAGTGAGACCCCTGGAGTGCCCAGACACTTCCAGTGGTGTCTGAAACTCCACGACTTCTGGGTGGTCAGTTGGACTGTGGACCCTCGTACAAGGGGACGCCCTTGTGTGGGGTCAGTCACATTTGTCTTCTCCCCTCTGTCCTGGGACGCTGGGATAAATGGTGAGAAGTTGCTAGGAGTCTGCTAGTAGGGAAATTCAGGGAGGAGATATTAAGGAAAAGTGCCTAGTGTTCCATTGCAACACAGCCTGACTTCAAAATAATCTGGAAAAGTGATTTGTGAAGGTGATTTCTAAACTAAACAAGCTTAGTAAGAAATTTGATCTCCAAAAATTAAAGAAAAGGCACCTTGCTCTGCTTGAATGAACTTGTTACACTGTGTTGTTCCTTCCCCTTCCCTGTGGGAGTTTGGGAAAGTGTGAAGGTGGGCCTCTGCACCTGGTTTTCTTTGGGGATCCCTACACCCCGGTTTCAGGGTCTCTGTGCCCTGTGTTGTTAACTCAGCACTTTTTATACATTTCCTAGTCTTTTCTTTTAAAGTGCTAAGAGTATTGGGCCTTAGAAATTAAAATGTTACCACTAGTGATTTTGAATCCAGATTTGATTTGCTCTACCCTGTGTATTCCTACTAAGTTTTAAAGGCCTGGTAAGCTTTGTTATTGTGATAAGGCTGGTTTAATTGGGACAGTTCATGCCTTATAAAAAGGTAAACATCTTTTTGTACTTAGGAATTTGTGATTATTGAGAATTTTGTTTTTGTGGCCCTTTGGGATTTGTAATGCTTAGAAGACATTTTATACCAGCATGGTTTGATAAATCCCAATCTTTAAGATCTCCATCTAATTTATTTTATTAAAGTTTAGTGGCTATTTCCTTTAACATCAGGATAAATTGTAAACATTTTCGTTTTAGAAAAGGAAAATCCTTTTTACAAAGAAATGTTTTTGCAAAATCTTGTGTGATTCTAAAGGCTTACTAAATTTTCATTTGCAAGCTAACTTGTTGCAATAATTTTATAATGCTAACAATTATATTAAAACCTGCTGTGAATTTTCTAAGTTTCACTACTAGGTTTGTTGTAGCCTTAAATAGGTGCTTTCAGAAAAACAGGCTCACTGATTCTTGCTTAAGGTATCCTAAGAAAGGGCACTAGTCTCGTGACTAGTCATTCAGAAAAGTTCCATTGTCCCACTCTAAATTTTAAGGGATGGGCATAGAAGTGAAAAGTTAGAAACAGCTTAGCTGACTCTATTGTTTTACAAGGTTTTGTGATTGATCTTTTAATGGGTTTTGAAAGACTCCTGCAAACCCCTGGTCACTCCCTTTTCCCCACTCCCTCTCCTTGAGTCAAGAGGGTAACTCAGTACAATTGTAAATAGTTCTGGAGCTTTTGTATTAACTCTTCTCATCCCAGATCAGATTAGGAAAAGATGATTTGATCCTTCCATCATCTGCAAACTCACCTCCCCCACCTGGCAAAAGAAGGAGGGGAAAGGGGAATCAGTTACCATGGGGGCCTGGCTGGTAATGGCCCTTAGACCCTGCCACAGAAAGCCTGGAAATAGCTCCCATAAGGTAAGAAGTCAGCAGCTGTATGCACTAGGTAAGACAGTCCATCCTTCTAGCAAAATTATTATATGATCTATGAATACAGCTGATATCATCTGAAGCTTCTTGGTTGTGCCATAACTAAAACAATTTGCCAATCACTTATGAAAATTATAAGATTGTGGGTTATGTGTTAATGTTAAAACCTAAAGTTGGTAATTGATTACTGATCATCTCTAATTATTGCTTCTTGCATGAGGACAAGTTTAAATTTAAAATGTGCGTCCTTGTAAAATTCTTGATTAGTGAAATTTGCCATCTGAGGTAAAAGCTCTTGGAACTATAACAAATTCTGTTTTGAGAGTTGTCTGATGGATCATTAAAATACATCAATGGTCAGCAGTCAATAATCCATCTTCACAGAGGAATTCCACGAGGTACTCAGGGAATGTGACTATTCCTGAGTCTGGCTATGAGGTGGAATTGATGATGCATAGTTAGGAAAACTGTGACGTTTCTATCTAATCAAGTCTTTGCTTTCCTTTTTTGGCAAAGTTCTGTAATAAAAATAAGTGGAAGTGAAAGATATGTGAGCACAATGCACATATGTGAGATTTTTCTATTTTCAGTCTGAATGTCTAGTCATTCCACTCCCCAAATAACTGGGCAAATTAGTAAATCCCTGGAATGTAACATTCTTTTATGGGAATAATTAAATAAAGGAATAGAAAGTGAGGAATGGGACACTCTGACCCAAGTGCTGTAATATATTTGAAATAACTGCCCTCCCCTCCATCATCCCAACTCCCATCCCCATGACTCCCACTCTCCTGTGTGGCATGATACCCAGTTTAGAGTTTATGTCATTCTTTCCCCAACCCAGATTCAATGAGAGTAAATGAGAGTAAAGTTGTAACAGTTATCCCTTGACTCTTCTATATGGGATAATTAACCCCATTTTGTCTCTCCCTGTCTCCTCTCATTCTAGTCCTCTCCCACCTCAGAATTTCACATTTTTTTGCTTGCTTTTTCTTTTTTTATTTTAAAATTTGTTTTCTTGGTTACATCATTAATTTTCATTACATTTTTGAATTACAAAATTTTTCCCCATCTTGCCCCTGCCCCAACCCTAAAACAGCAATCCCACTCTAAAACCCCTCCCCTGCTCTGCTCTCTTACTTTCTGGTAGGGCAGGGAGGGTCTCCCTATCCCAGCCCCTGTATAACTTAATTCCTAGTTGCAGGTATTGCAGAACTTTAAATTCCAGATGCTTTTGATTCCCCCCTTGTCACCCACCCCCACTAGAAGGACAATCAATTCAATACAGGCTGTGGATGTGTGATTATACAGGGCATCTTCATAGTGGACATATTGTGACAGTGATC
>CM053602.1:59182420-59197945 GCA_028646575.1 Pseudocheirus occidentalis | reverse complement strand
AAAAAAAAATAACAAAAAAAGAAAAAGAGTGATTTAGAGGCAGATGGTGGCGGAGAAGCAGCAAAGTCTCACAGCTCCCACAGAGCCACCCTAGATACCCATAAAATATGATGCTAAACACATTTTAGGGCTCCCAAACTCACAAAAATACAGAAAACACATCTCACACAAATGGCAGCTTGGCAGGAGGGGATCACTGTGGCAGGCTGGGAGCCAAGGCCAGCCCAGTCTGAAATCAAAACCAGGCCCCAGGACAGACTGGAGGAGACGAGCAGCAGCATGAGTCTACCTGGGAGAGCAGATCTACAGCACCTGAGGCAATCTCCACACCTATCGTGCAAGGAAGGATTTAGAGGATTAGAGAAAGGTCAGTGAAAGTCAAGATTTCAAGCTAAATTTGCAGGAGGAAAAGCAGTTTGGTGATCTGCCCCCAGGGCAAGGAAGTAGCGGGAAATGGCAGGATTTGCTATAACCAGCAACTGCCCTCACTGGGCTGCTTCAGAGCTCCTGGCCTGCCAATTGCAGGGGGAGGGGAAACTGAGTCGATTGATCAGAGCCAAGGGTTCTTGCATTGAGCGGACTGGATCTGGATCATGGGAGGGGACTTACAGTTGGATCAATGTTCTGGGTTGGGGGGTAGGGGCAAAAAGGGGAGAAAATCTGTAACTCAAAACCTTGTGGAAATGAATGATGTAACCAAGAAAATAAATTAACATTTAAAAAAATAAAAAAATAAAACCATAAACCTGATAGCCATTATACTAACTAGGCGAGTAAAGGTGGAGTTTAGGAGGAGTTTAGGAGTGGTCAGTGTTTAAAAGGACATGCACTTTTTATACCAACTGTGTAGGCATGTTACTCATAATTTACTGGGAGATCCCCCTGGGGGGGGCTATCTGGAGGTGTGGTTTTTGCCTTGAAATGTCACTTAGTCAGCTAGATCAATTCTGACTGAGAGGTGCCCAGTCTGTTAGCCATCAAAGTACCCTTTGACATGATGGATGTTAGGAAACTGGGCTAATTGGGGATTCAGTATATGTCTAACGGTGAGGACTTACCTTACTGATAATGCCTTGAAAGATTCATAGTTTGCAGCTGGCCACTAGAACAAAGTAGGTATACATTTCTCTAAATAAGGATTTGTTTATAGAATGCTTTTGAAGGATTCATAGTTATGGCTTGTTATTATACCAAACAAGGATAGTTATAGCTTGCAGAATTAATGGTATCAGAGAAAACGCTTTTAGGCTGGGGGAAGGGGAGAGGCAGAGTTAATGCTTTATGGCTGGGGGGAAGTGTGACTTTTACAACTTAATTGCACAGGCTTGTTACAAACTGATGTTACATACATAGGTACCCAAACACAAGTGAGATTTTTAGAGAATGAAGTTACAATAATGTTACAAACAAAGTTACAAAGGCACCCCATCACAATATAATACAAAAATATAATAAAAGATGACAATTTTCTGTAACTAACCTATTTATTCAATGTTAGGAGTTAGGAAAATATTAGCAAAGTACATTTGGAAGAGCAAGAGGTCAGGGACTTCAGAGACATAAGGGGGAAAGATGTAGAGGAAACAGATTCAGTAATATCAATATTAAAAGATGAGTATAAAGTATATTGAAGTATAAAATGTATAATTTCAATTGTTTTAAAGTTTTCTTGTATAAATAAAACCTATGAAGCCGAGAACAGAAAGAATGCAGAAAATTGGGAAAAAACTTTCATAGACAATCTCTCAGATGGGATGTGTTTGGGTTGGAATATTGCTATGGTATAGGAAATGATAAACTGGTTGACTTAGAAAAATATGGAAAGATTTAGACTTAGGAAGAAAGAAGCTATCCACCTTCAGAGAAACAGATGAGAAATAGAAATAAGCTTAGTGTGGTCTAGCTATGTGTGTAAGAATGCGTATGTATATGTGTGTATACTTACTGATTCTCATATATACATATATACACATAAATAACCTTATTTATGGTCTTCTGTAGGGGAAAAGGAGGGGGAAAAATAAAAAGTGCACAGCTGAGAATAAAAGAAAACCTAAAAGAAAGCAAAGCTGGGCAGCTTTGAAAACAGTGTGTAATGAGTAATATACAGATTCTCTTAGTATGGGAATTGTTTGTATGACATTGAATCCTCTCATATATTCTGCTGTGTACATGGCAATGTTTTTTTTTAATTTTGTATTTAAGTTTAAAATAAATTATGAAATTAGGTAAAAATCATAAAACCTTACTTCTTAATAACATCAATGATAATAAAATTAATACTTGTCTTACCTGATGATGTTACAGTGTGGAATCACTCCCTTGGTCCTCATTTATCTTTCATCCATGTAAGCATCTCCATTTTCTTCTTCTCTCTTGGGCTTCATGTGACAGGATCTAAGTGTTAAATTAGGACGTTAACAAATGACTGATAGAAATTTTATTGAAGTAAAGGTTTTCTAATTTATCCTGTTTTGCCCATATCTTGGCACACTGAACAGAGAAATATATCGGTTCTTTTTTTTTTTTTCTAAATGCTTCCTGACTATGACTTTGTGCATCCTAAGAATACTCTCAGCCCTCAGGAAGGCAGCTTGGTGGTACAGGTTTTAGGGCCCTGAGTTCAAATCAGACCTCAGAGAATGACTTGGTGTTTGAACCAGTACATGTCATGAAATCCCTTTTTGCCTGTTTCCTCATGTATAAAATGAGAATAATTATATCATAATAGTATATCACACTATGATACTGAGGAGATAATAATGACAATACTCTAACTTATCAGGCTATATTATAAAGCTTAAATAGACAGTATATATCATGTACTTTGCCAATCTTGTTGTTACTCAATCATGTCAGTCACATCCAACTCTCTGCAAGCCCATTTGGAGTTTTCTTGGCAGAGATATTAGAGTATTTTGTCATTTCCTTCTCCAGCTCATTTTACAGATGAGGAAACTGAGGTAAACAGGGTGAAGTGACTTGGCTATGGTAACACAGGAAGTGTCCAAACACCAGATTTGAACTCATGAAGATTATACTTTCAGACCTCGGTGCTCTATCCACTGCAGCGCAACCTAGCTGTCTTACAATATATAAATACTTCCCTTTTACTCTATATTCTAAGGACTTTTTCATCTCTGAAATTCTGTGCTGTTAAGGACACTTCTAGCTCTCACCTTCTATGCTGTCAGGGATCTTAGCTCACATATTCCTCCTTCTACTCAGCTTTCTCATTCTCATCTCTATGGTTAATCCCTGGCCTGAATTTCTGTATTATAATGTTACGTGGACTATGACAATGTGTATTCTCAGGCTCTGGCCATCATCCAATTTTTGTGACAAAGGTCCCTCCCATCTCATGTACCAGTTTCCAATCCAGACCCAAGTTCTTTGTGATCTGCTCTCTGTCACAATTTTCTCATCTTTAAAATGGGAATTCTAGCCCCCATCACACAGTATTATATGGGGATAATATGAAAGAGGGGAGATGAAATCCTTTTTAAGCCTTAAAATATGTATTTATGTATACGTACATGTATATGTGTATAAATTCACTATTATTATTATTATTATGCTGTAAAAATACAATACATATTTCAGGCATTATTTTAAAATATTGACTAGAATAAATTAATGAGTCCAAACCCAGGAAGACTTCAATTTAAATTAGTGGAAACATAACACAATCTAAGGCATATTTATTTGCAATTATGAGCTCAAATAACTGTGTATAATAGTTGAATTTTAAATGTGATTCTATCTTTTCTTTCTTTCTCCCCCATTCTTTCCTCTTCTCATCATTATCCTTCATGTTTTTCTTCTTTTACTCTACTGACCTGGTTGGTAAACAAGTACATTGCCCCCAAAATCCCCTGCCATCTTTACAAACAGAGGAAAATGTTTGCCAAATTAATATGGTTGATCTTGGATGAATTTTTCTATTAGTATTTTCTAGAAATGCATTCCTTCCTTTTTACTTTGAGAGCGGTGAGACGTAAATAGTAACCTGATTTCAGAGATAATGCTCCCACCATTTTGCCTCACCCATCTGGTGAGTAAACCCAAAGGCATTTATAATGTATACATTATGATTACAAAGCCACTAATTTTTTTTCAAAGACCTCTAAATTACGCTATCCAAATAAGGGTTGTCCTTTAATGGAACAAGAAAGTCTTTCTCTTGACTTTATAGACATACCTTGCATTTTGACCAAAGCAAGGATTCTCGAGTTTCACAGCTGACAAGACTTGGCTACACGTGACTGTGTCATGGATTGTTTCATTGTTTCAATGTATCTTTCTTTAAAACCAGATTCGTTCTGACAGAATTAATGATGACTATGAATAAGACTGAATGAAATATAGTATGGCACAGTGAATAGAGAACCAGTCTGAAAGTCAGGAAGACTTGAGTTGAAATCAAGACTCTAACTTACTGGCTCTGTGTGACCAAGAGACAGGTAGCTTAACCTCTCTGTGTCCCAGACAATTCTCTAAGACACCAAGTCACAGAGAAGGTAATGATCTACATAAACAGTGGCTCTGTTGGCCTCTAAGAAGACATCATTGGTCTCAACTTCAAAGGTCCATAATTTGAAAGAATGTGTCAGGTAGTCAAAAAACATTTCTTAAAAATTTTCAATGAAACTATTGCATATGATTTTATTTTGCACATCACCCTTGACCCACCAATACATCAAAAAAAAATCCTTACAACCATGGGAAAAGAAAGGTACAGGAGGTGAGGGAAGGGGATGTCTAGGGAAGAACATTATAAATATCTAAATACATATGTATATGTCAGTGTGTGTATGTGTATACATACATACATACATACATATATACACATATATATGTATATATATATATATGTTTGTGAATATCTACACATCTACCTTTGAATGTTTATTGGTCTATATATATGCATGTCTATATATAATATATGTCTGTGCATTTGTTATATACATATATTCTTATGGAAATATATAAGAATAAATATATGCCTCCTTAAGTGTAGACTTCTTTGTTTAGGAAAGGGGCTCAGAGAAGAAAGTCAAAAGTACCCAAAGAGAACAAAAGAAAACCAACAAGGGAGAAAAGAAGAGATTGACAGTTCTGAAAAGAATGCATAGGTATTTATTTTTAGCATTTTTCTTGCAAGGAAATTTATTCCTGCCTATTTGAAATTCTCTATTTTGTTCTGTTCAGGATATCAAAATCGTTTTTTATTTCTTTTGCTTTTTGTTCCATCCAACTTTCATTATTTAAGTGGACAATATGTCATTTGCATTTCTTATCACATTTAAGTTGAAACAACAAAAAAATTCTAAAATTTGATTTCAAAATATTTCTGCTTGAATTTGTGCAGACTGACTGCTTCATATTTTCGTTGCTCTGCAACTATTTTAAAGGCATATTGTTTGGTGTCTTGTTGCTTCATATTGCTGGATAATATAATAAAAATGGTAATTGCTTGGTAATTATTTTATGTGAAGGGAGTTGTGAGAAGTTGCGAATTTGTCAAATAGGAGACCTCGTTGTCTCTAGGTTGGGCAAAGTAAGCATCAAGAAAACTGAAAAAGGAAAGGACAAATGAAAAAAACATAATTTTGTTTCTTCTTCACCTCTGATCATTCTTTGATTTATCTTTCTTTTCTAATTTATGCTGGAGGATGGGAAGGGAGGGCAGTTATAGACATCTAAACATATATATATATATATATATGTATATATATATATGTATATATATATAAAATACGTGTGCATACACGTATATATTTTTATGTGTATTGTGTATCTATATATTAATCTTTGAGTGTTTATTGGTCCATATACTTGTATGTGTTCATAGGAATATATGACTGTATATGCTATATACATATATTCTTATGGAAATATGTAAGTATAAATATATTCATGCTTAAGTGCAGACTTATTTATTCAGGAAGGGGACTCAAAGAAGAAAGTCAAAAGTACTCAAAGAGAATAGAAGAAAACTAACAAGGAAGCAAAGAAAAAATGGACAGTTCAGGGGGAAAAAATGCATAGGTATTTATTTTAGGACTTTTTTTTTTGCAATGGAAATTTGTTCCTGTCTATTTGGAATCCTCTATTTTGTTCTATTTTGGACATAGTGACCCCCCCCTTTTTTTTTTGCTTTTTTGTATTCAAATTTCACTATTTGAATGGACAACATGACTCTTACCTTTCTTATCTCTGAATTAAGCTGAAATGACAAAAAGCTTTCTAAAATTTGGTTTCACAATATTTCTGCTTGCATTTGTGGAGGCTGACTGCCTCATGTTTTTGTCACTTTGTAGTTATGTTAAATGTATTTTTTCTATGTCTTCTTGATTCATATTCTTGGACAACATAATAAAAAATGTAATTCCTTGGTAATTATTTTATGAGAAGGGAGTTCTGAATTTTTCATATTGGAACCCTAGATGACTCTAGGTTGGGCAAAAAGAGCATCAATAGAACTGGGGAAAGAAAGCACAAGGAAAACAAAACATAAAATTGTTTCCTCTTCACCTTTAATCATTCTTTGATTTATTTTTCTTTCCTGATTGAAAATGGGGGAAGGGAGATTATTATACACATCTAAATATCCTCTATATGTCTGTATGTGGGTATATCTTTATCTTCTATGTATATATGTATCTATGTATTTATCCTTGCATGTTCATGTACGTATATATGTGTGTATTTGTAGCTATATAGGCATGCATGTGTGTATACACACACATATGTATATGTGTGTATATGTGTGTATATGTGTGTATATGTGTGTATATGTAAATGTATAAATACATTCATCCTTATGTGAAACCTTATTTGGGAAGGGAGCTCAAGAAGTAAAGTCAAAAGTAACCCACAGATAACAAAAGAAAACAATATTTGAAGAAAGAAAAGAGTAATAGTTCTGAACAGAATCAGTAGTATTTATTTTAGCATTTTTCTTGCAATGGAAATTTATTGCTCTGCTGCAGCTAGCACAGTCTGGGCCCAGCTACCAGCTGAGTGAAATAAAAGGAAAGAAAGAGAAAGCTTCCAGAAGATAAGAAAAGGTGGGGGAGGGGGAGGGGGAGAGAAGAGGATATTTTCCATAGTCTGTTTATTGCAGAACTATTTCATACAGAGCCAAAGATACAAGGTTTATATACCCTTAGCAGAATTCAAGGAACCACCCTTGGTCTTGATCTTTCTCTACCCCAGCCCAAAGCCCATCACTTGTTAAGCTCTTTATCCTAGGACCATGTCCAGAGGAGCAAACAAACAGGGTGTTACAATCAAGAATTGCAAATTAACTCAGTACTTTCTTTAGATATTCATGAAACCAAAGAGAGCATCAACCCAACAAGATTATACTCTCTTTGCATATCTGCCTAATGACCTTTGTAGAACTGGGGAGCTAATGTGGCCAAAGCCCTTGAAAGTCTTGGCCTACATCATTGCTCGTTATTTGGAATCCTCTAATTTTTTTTTTGTTTTGTGTTTTGCAATCTTTTTTTCTTTGCTTTTTTGTACCCAACTTGCACTATTTAAATTGACATTATGTTTCTTTTCTCATTTAAATTGAAATGACAAAATATTTTCTAAAAATTTTGTTCCCAAAATTTTGTTGTGCATTTTTGGAGGCTGATGTATTTGCATGTTTTTGCAGGTCTTTTAAATTTGTTTCTCAGTATTTTTTTGGCTGTTATTTCTGGATAACATAATAGAAAAATTATTTTTGCTTTGATATATTTATCAAGTAAGTATTCTGAAGTTTTGAATTTTTCAATTTAATTTCTTAGGTATCTCTAGAGTGGCCAAGGAAAACATCTTGAGAACTTAAAAAAAATCCCTAAACATGTAACCAAAAATAACAATGTTTTGTTTTCTCTTTACCTACGATTATTCTTTTGATTTTTCTTTTCTCATGTACAATATTGACCAGGGAAGGGAAGGGAGGGGAAGGGTGGGGGAGAGGGGAAAGGAATGGTAGATGATAAAGGGAGTATGATTATAGATATATAAGTATATATGTATATGTCAGTATTTATCTATGTATATATGTAGGTATTTGTGTGTATATATGTATATTTATCTTTCTGTGTATATGTCTACATATGTGTATAGGTTTATGCGTATACGTCTATATATGTGTATCCATATATATTATATATACACACATATATATGTCCATGTCCATGTCTATTTATGCTTAATTGGTGCCTTTGGGGAGATAGGGGGCAAAAGCTCAAAGTGAAAAGTGTACAATAGAGAATGATAAACTTATAAAGAAGATAAAGATATACAATTCTAAACAGAACATTGAGTATTACACAAGCTTTTTTTTTTTTTGCTTTTTGGAGGGGGGCAGGCAGAGCAATTGGAGTTAAGTGACTTGTCCAAGGTCACACGGCTAGTAAATGTTAAGTTTCGGAGGTTGGCTTTCAATTCAGGTCCTCCTGACTCCAGGGCTGGTGCTCTTTTCACTGGACCACCTAACTTCCCTGTACATTAGCTTTCTTCAAGCAGAAATTAATTACTCAACATTTTGAATCCTCTCTCACACTCTCCTGTGAATGTAGCAATGCTATTTTTTCCCTTTTTTGTGTTTAAGTTTTAATATTTAAGTTGACAATATGTTTTTTAAAATTTTATAATGTATCTAAGTTTAAAATAACTTCTTAATTAATTGTACTCATAAAATTTCTGCATGCATTTGCAGCAGCTGACTCACACATATTTTATCTTTTCTGCAGTTATTGTAAATACATTTATTTTTCTATGCTGTTGCTTTAGATATTCCTGGATAATGTAACAAAATATGATAATTCTTCTGTAGTTACTTTATATTAAGGAAGATTGCTTAAGTTATGAATTCTTCAAATTAGCTTTCTAGTTTTCTATCAGGTAGCCAAAAAAGTTGTGTGAACAGATAAAGAGAAAGTAAGTATTCTGTTTACCTATGATTTTTTTCTTTTCTCACTTATAATACTTACCATTTTGAACATTATATTCATGAGTATTGGTGACTAATAGAATCTTGTTTATCCATGATCTTTTTGAAAGAATCTTAATTTATTCTCTTTTTAAAACATTTTTTTTTGCTTTTTTGGAGGGTGGAAAGTAGGGCAATTGGGGTTAAGTGACTTGCCCAAGGCCACATGGCTAGTTTTTTTGGTTTTAGTGTCTGACACTGGATTTGAACTAAGGTCCACCTGACTCCAGGGCCAGTGCTCTATTCACTGCTCCACCTAGCCACCCCACCATACTTTATTCTTTCTTAAAATTTGCTTTGTCTTTATTAATTTGTTTGTTTACTTTCACTTTATAAGATTCAGTTCCACAATCCCTTGACTTTCAAATTTTCTGCCCCTCGTTCTCCTCACCCCCCTCCATGGTGGCATGCAATCAAGTATAGGATCTGCAAATACTTTCACATTAGACACTAGTCAGGTTTTAGAGAAGGATTGTAACAGATGGAATGAACAACTGGAAAGAGGAAACAAAAGCAAACAAGAAAAAGAAATTGAGCATTCAATCTACATTCAAACTCTGTCCTTTCTAGTTCTTTCTCTGAATGTAGACATCTCTCTCCATTGTGAGTCTTTTGGAGTTGTCTTATAACCCTGCATTGCTGAGTAGAGTCCAATCTATCAAAGCTGGTGGTCACACATATATTATGTCTATAATTGTGTACAAATTTCTCCTAGTTCTGCTCTTTTCACTCAGCATGAGTTTATATAAGCCTCTCCAAGTAAATATGAAGTCCACCTGCTTCTCAATTCTTATATCACAGTAGTGTTCCTTTACATTCATATACCACCACTTGTTTAGCCATTCCCCAATTGATGGACATCCTCTTAATTTCCAATTCCTTGCCACCACATAAAGATCTGCTATAAATATTTTATGTACATATGGGTCTTCCTTCTACTTCTGTGATCTCTTTGGGATACAACCCTAGAAGTGATATTGATGGGTCAAAGGGTATGAAATTAATTTATAGTATATGTGTATGTATGTATGTATACATATATGTATACACATACACAAGCACACACACATAGATTGCTCTCCAGAATGGTTGAATCAGTTCACAACTCCAACAACAATGTATTAATGTTCCAATTTTTCCACATCTTGTCCAGCATTTGTCATTTTCCTGTTTTGTCATCTTAGCCAATCTGACTGGTGAGATGTAGTACCTCAGAGTTGTTTTGACTTGTATTTCTCAAATCTATAGTGATTTAGAGCAGTTTTTCATATGCTTATAGATATTCTTCATTTCTTCCTCTGAAAACTGCCTGTTCATATCCTTTGACCATTTATCAACCGGGGAATGACTTGTATTATTATAGAGGTGACTCAGTTCTCTGTATATTTTAGAAATGAGGCCTTTATCAGAGACGCTGGTTGTAAAAACTCTTTCCCAATTTTCCACTTCCCTTTTAATCTTGGTTGCATTGGCTTTATTTGTACAGAAACTTTTCAATTTAATGTAATCAAAATTATCCATTTCACATTTTATAATTTACTCTAATTCTTGTTTGGTTATAAACACTTACCTCCTCCATAAATCTGACAGGAAACTATTCCTCATTTTCCCAGACTGCTTACATATCAGCCTTTATACCTAGATCATGGACCCAGGTGTACAGCATTAGATGACGGTCTATGCCCAGTTTCTGCCATACTATATTCCAATTTTCCCAGCAGTTTTTGTCAAATAGTGAGTTCTTATCCCCAAAACTGGGGTCTTTGGGTGTATCAAACAGTAAATGACTATAGTCATTTACTGCTGAGTTTCATGTACCCAATCTATTCCATTGATCACTACTCTACTACTCAGCCAGTATGGAGTAGTTTTGATGACTACTGCTTCATAATAGTCTAAAATCTGGTATGGCTAGGCCACCTTCCCTACCATTTATTTTCATTAATTGCTTTGATATTCAGGAACTTTTGTTCTTCCAAAAGAATTTTGTTACTATTTTTTTCTAGCTCTATAAAGTAAAATTTTTTTTGGTAGATTGATTGGTATGGAACTAAATATGTAATTTTATTTAGGTTAAATTGTCATTTTTATCATATTAGCTTGACCCAGCCATGAGCAATTGATGTTTTTCCAATTACTTAGATCAGATTTTATTTGTGTGAGAAGTGTTTGGTAGTTGTTTTCATATAGCTCCTAGGTTTGTTTTGGCAGTTAATGTTTTTCCAATTAGTGAGATCAGATTTTATTTGTGTGAAAAGTGTTTTGTAGTTGTGTTCATAAAGGTACAGGGTTTGTTTTGGCAGGTAGATTCCCAAATATTTTATAATGTCTACAGTAATGTTAAATGGGGTTTCTCTTACTATCTCTTGCTGTTGGACTTGCTTAGAAGTATATAAGAATGCTGAGGATTTATGTGGATTTATTTTATATCCTGCAGCTTTGTCAAATTTATTTATTGTCTCAGGTAGTTTTTTACTTGATACTCTAGGATTCTCCAAGTATATCATCATATCATCTGCAATGAGTGATAGCATAGTCTCTTCTTTGCCTAATTCAATTCTTTGATTTCTTTTTCTTTTCTAATTGCTACTGCTAACATTTCTAGAACGAGATTGAATAAGAGAGTGATAGTGGATATCCTTGTTTCACCCCTGATCTTATTGGAAATGCTTCTAGCTTATCCCCATTATATAATACTTGCTGATGGCTTTAAATAGATGCTGCCTATTATTTTAAGGAAGACTCCATTTATTCCTTTACTTTCCTATACTTTCCAAGTGTTTGTAGTAGGCATGGATTTCGTATTTTGTCAAAAGCTTTTTCTGCATCTATTGAGATAATCACATGGTTTTTGCCAGTTTTATTGTTCGTATGATCAATTATAGTGATGGTTTTCCTCATATTGGGCCATCCTTGCGTTCCTGGAATAAATCCTACTTGATCAAAGTGTACTATTCTTGTGATAAGTTGCTCTACTCTTTTTGCTAATATGTTACTTAAAATTTTTGGATCTGTATTCATGGAGGAATTTGGTCTATAATTTTCTTTCTCTGTTTTGTCTCTTCCTGATTTAGGTATCAATACCACATTTGTGTCATAAAAAAATTGGTAGGATTCTTTCACTAATTTTCTAAATAGTTTGTAAAGTATTGGAATCAATTGTTCTTTAAATGTTTGATAAAATTTGCTAGTAAATCCATCTGGCCCTGGAGATTTTTTCCTATGGAGTTCACTGATGGCTTGTTCCATTGCTTTTTTCTGAGATGGGATTATTTAAGAAATTTACTTCCTCTTCACTTAATCTGGGCAATTTATATTTTTGTAAATATTCCTCCATTTATCTAAGATTGTCAAATATTGGGGAATACAATTGGGCAAAATAATTCCTAATTATTGTTTTAATTTCCTCTTCATTGGAGGTACATTCACTCTTTTCATTTTTGAGACTCAGAATTTGGTTTTCTTTTTTTTTCTCATACTGACTAAAGGTCTATCAATTTTATTGTTTTTTAATAAAACCATCTCTTAATTTTATTTATTAATTCAACAGTTTTCTCAATTTCAATTTTATTAATCTCTCCTTTGGTTTTCTTTATTTCTAATTTTGTATTTAATTGGGGATTTTCAATTTGTTCTTTTTCTAGCTTTTTCAATTGCAGGCCCAATTCGTTGACCTCCATTTTCTCTAATTTATTCATGTATGCATTCAGGGATATAAAACTTCCCCCAAAGAATTGTCTTTGCTGCATCCTACAAGTTTCGTTATGATGCCTCATTACTGTCATTCTCTTGAATGAAGTTATTGATTATTTCCATAATTTCTTATTTGACCCACTCATTCTTTAGGATTAAATTATTTAATTTCCAATTACTTTTTAGTCTATCTTTCCATGGTCCTTTATTGCATATGATTTTTATTGCATCATGATCTGAGAAGGATGTATTTAATATTTCTGCCTTTCTGCACTTAATCTTGAGGTTTTTATGGCCTAATACATGCTTGATTTTTGTGTATGTGCCATGTACTTTTGAGGAGAAGGTATATTTCTTTTTACCCCTATTCAGTGTTCTGCAGAGATTGATCATATCTAGCCTCTTTTAAATTCTGTTTGCCTCCTTAACTTCTTTCTTGTTGATTTTGTGGTTAGATTTATCAAGTTCAGAGAGTGGGGGATTGAGGTCTCCCACTAATACTGTTTTGCTATTTATTTCTTCCTCTAATTCCCTTGACTTCTCTTCTAGGAATTTGGATTCTATACCGCTTGGTGCACATATATTAAGTAATTATATTGCTTCATTCTTGATGGTGCCTTTTAGCAGAATATAGTTCCTTCCTTATCTCTTTTAAGTACATCTATTTTTGCTTTTGGTTTATCTGAAATCAGAATTGTTACTCCTATTTTTTTTTTACTTCAGCTGATGCATAATATATTCTACTCCAGCCTTTTAGCTTTACCCTGTGTGTATCCTCTTGTTTCAAATGTGTTTCTTGTAGACAGCATATTGTAGGATTGTTTTTTTATCCATTCTACTAATGGATTACTTTAATCACATTACTTTATTAATTAATTACTAATTAATTAATTAATTACATTAATCTACTACTTTAATCGATCCACAGAACCTCTGTTCTATGGTAGAGTTCATCCCTTTCACATTCACAGTTATGATTACCATCTGTGTCTTTCCCTCCAACCTTTTCCCTCCCCTGTTTAGGTTTTTGTTTCTTCCTTCTCCCTTCCCCTCCTTAAGAGTTTTCCTTTTGACCACCACCTCCCTCAGTATTCTCTCCCTGTGACCCCCACCCTTTACGTACCTTTTCCACTTACTACTTTTTCTTTCCCTTCTAACCAGCCACTGTTTTTATCCCCCTTTATCCCTCCTACTGCCTCTAGGGTGCAATGGATTTTTATACTTTGTTGGACTGTGCTATTCCATCTTTGACCCCAAACCAATGAGAGTAAATTTCAAACAGTGCTCCTCTCCATCCCTCCTTTCCCTCTATTATAATGAGATTTCATGTCTTTTCATGTTAGAATATTAAACTTAACTCATTATGTTGATCTCTCTTTGAACCAATCCCAATAAGAACAAAGTTCATATGTTGTTCATCTCCCTCCTTCCCCTCTTACTATAGTAGGTTTTTATGCCTCTTTATGTGGGATAATTTACCTTTTTCTGCCTCATCTTTTCCTTTCCTCCCATTACAATCCCTTTGAACTCCTTAATAAGGTTTTTTTTTTAAATCATCCAATTAGTTCATTTATACACACACCCTCTATCTATGTATATCCCTTTTAAATGTTGTGATAATTATACAAATTTCAATACTGGAAGGTATCAGCTTCTCAAATAGGAATGTAAACAGTTTGCTCTTATTGAATCCAAAGTTATGTACATATATGTGTGTGTGTGTGTGTGTGTGAATTTGTGTTTTCCTTGTTTACCTTTTTATATATTTCTTGAATCTTGTAACTGGAGATCAAATTTTCCATTGAGCTCTGGCTTTTTCATCAGGAAAGTCTGTAAGTCCCTTATTTCATTAAATGACCATCTCCTTGCCTGAAAGTTTGTGCTAAATTTTGCCAGATATTTGATCCTTGGTTGCAGTCCTAGGTCTTTTGCCTTATGAAACAGCAGCTTCCAATCCCTCCGATTTTTTTAACTTTATTTTTATTTGTTTTCTTGTTTACATTATTCATTTTCATTACATTTTTGAATTACAAATTTTCTCCCCATCTTGCCCCTGCCCCACCCCTAAAACAGCAATCCCACTGTAAAGCCCCTGCTCTGCTCTCTTATTTTCTGGTAGGACAGGGAGGGTCTCCCTCTCCCAGTCCCTGTATATCTTAATTCATAGTTGCAGGTATTACAGAACTTTAAATTCTAGATTCTTTCAATTCCTCCCTTGTCCCCAACCCCAACTGGAAGGACACTCAATTTAGTACAGGCTGTGGATGTGTGATTATCTTCATAGTGGACATATTGTGACAGTGATCCTCTCTCTCTCCTTCCTATCCCTCCTTACCCCCTCTTTTCTGTTCTCTACCCTGTCCCTGTCCCTTTACTGAAGTATGTGCTTCCAGTATCCCTCCCCCAGACCCTGCCCTCCCCTCCATCTTTCCCCCTCTCATCCCCACGCCCCCTACTCTCCTGTGTGGCATGATGCCCAGTTTAGAGATTATGCCATATCTTCCCTAAGCCAAATTCAATGAGAGTAATTGAAATTGCTTCATCTCTATGGGATGATTAATCCCATTTTGTCTCTCCCTGTCTCCTCTCATTCTAGACCTCTCGCATCTCAGAATTTTGCCTTTTAAGGTATCCCTTCACATTCAATTCATCCTATACCCTCTATATACACCTATACACACATGCTCAGATATATATTCATGCGCATATATAGACTCCTATATACACCTATGTGTAAGTATACATACATATATATATATATATATATATATATATATATATATATATATATATATATTTGTATTCCCTTCACCTATCCTCATGACAAGAAAAGTTTC
>CM053602.1:59161717-59181920 GCA_028646575.1 Pseudocheirus occidentalis | reverse complement strand
GCCATTTGAGATAATCTATTCTTTAAAGTATTGTTTCCTTCAGTCAGGTTGTTGACTCTCTTTTCATGATTTTCTCGCATCATTCTCATTTCTCTTCCCAATTTTTCCTCCACTTCTCTTATTTGGTTTTCAAAGTCCTTTTTCAGTTGATGTATAGCTTCTAGGCATTCTTCAATCGTCTTGGAAGCATTTGGTGTGGGAGTTCTGAGTTCTGGGCTCTTTTCCTCCCGTTCCATGCTTTGATCTTTTTTATCCATAAAAAAGGATTCTAGAGTTTTACTGGTGTTTTTATTTTGCTTCCTCTTCCTCATGTTGGCCAACCAATTAATTGGTTGTTTGTTTTCTTTTGGTCTGTGAAACTCTGCTTCCAAGGGGGGAAGCTCTATTCCAAATCACTGGGGTTTTCCCACCTGCCGGAGCTATTAAGGGGGTGTTGCAAGTCTCCCAAGCTTTGGCTTGCTGAAAGTGTACCCCAGGACCACCACCCAAGACCACGATCCAGATCCAGGCCGCTCAACGCAAGAGCACTTGGCCCTGATCAATCGATTCAGCCCCCCTGCAGAGTCCGCAGGCCAGGGGCTCTGAAGCAGCCTGGTGGGGGCCGCTGCTGGTTCCAGCAGTTCCCTTCCCCCACTGCTTCTTTGCCCTGGGGGTAGATTGGCCAAAGTGCTTTACCAACCCCAAATTAATTTTCAAAGTTTCACTTTCACTAACCGGTCTCTGAGGATTTGAAGATTCCCTTAGGCAGGTGCTTTAGATTTTCTTTGAAATAGAGGCTTGGGAGGCTCACTCCTCCAGGCCGCCCTGGGGCCTACCGTGGCCGCATTTGCAGTTTTGGGCTGGCTGGGTTTCTGTTCCGTTGCAGTGTGAGCTGCCCTTCTCTCCTCCGTTCCTCATGCTTTGGCAGATGTGAAGGTGCTGGAGGCTGTAGATCTCTCCTGCAGACTGGCTCCGGTGCCCGCTTGGCTCAGCTCAGCCAGGCTACTTCCCACCGCCAGGCCTGGCCGAGGTCTCGGCTTCAGGCTGTTCCAGCCTCCGTTCTTGGCTGCCGCGATGAGCCCTGCTGCCGAGTTCCCTTCAGTGAGAGATGTGCTCTCTGTATTTTTGTGTGAGTCTGAAGGTCCTAGACTTTATCTGGGCTCATAATTTTCTGGGTGATTAGGGTGGTGGTGTGGGAGCTGTGGGACCTTGCTGCTTCTACCCTCTCCGGTCTTTTAATGTAGAAGCTGCTAGGCCCTGTGGAATTCTGACTGTAGTTCCACAATATTTGAATTGTTTCTTTTGGCTGCTTGTAGTATTTTCTCCTTGACCTTTTATTTCTGGAATTTTGCTACTATATTTCTTGGAGTTTTCAATTTGGGATCTCTTACAGGAGGAGTCTGGTGAATTCTTTCAATAACGATTTTACCCTCTGATTCTAGGACTTCAGGAAAGTTTTCTTTGACAATCTCTTGTAGGATGTTATCCAGGCTGCTTTTTTCATCATGGCTTTCCTGTAGACCAATAATTCTTAGGTTATCTCTCCTGGATCTGTTCTCCAGGTTAGTTGCTTTTTCAGTGAGATATTTTACACTGTCTTCTAATTTTTCAATCTTTATGTTTTGTTCAACTGACTGTTCATGAATCCTTAGCTTCAATTTGACTGATTCTAATTTTTAGTAAATACTCTTCCTTGGTTAGTTTCTGAAGCTCCTTTGTAGGGAGGTATTTTTTCCAGTTAGATTTTCAACCTCCTATCCCAGTTCACAAATTTTACTTTTTAAGGATTTGTTTTCTTCAGTGAGATTCTTTTTTTTTTTCTAATTTGGTCTTTGTAGATTAAAATTTATCTTCTACCTCTCTAATTTGGCTTTTAAAATCTTTCTTGAGCTCCTCCAAGAATGCTTTTTTTGGTTCAAGATCAGTTCATATTTCCTTCTGTGGTCTCAGGTGTGAGTACAGAATTCATATTGTCCTCTGTATTTGGTTGTTTTTGCTTTCTATTATAATATTAGTTTTATTTTCTTGCTTTTCCCTTCTCAGCTTCCTTTATTCCATTGTGATTTCTCATTTCCTGATTTCTCAAGCTGGGAGTTAAGGGCCTGGTTGTTGACTTCGTGTACTGTAGCCTCTGGGCATCTGGCCTGAGGCCAAGTTCAGGACTCTCATTGTTTCCGCTGTGTTACCCTGAGGTTCACAGAGTAGCCTGTGGGGGAGGGGTGGTCTGACTGCTTCAGATTTCCAACTCTATGCCCCTGGGCTACAGCTCAGGCAGGATCAGCAGCTGGCAGCCAGCAGCGCTGGTGTCTACAGATTACCCTGGTGGTGTTAATGTCCGCCTGGGCTTGTGTTCTTAGCACTTGCTGGCTCCATCACCCTGGGTTTTGGGAGCTTCTGCTGGTCAGCTGATGTTGGGCTTGTTGGGACTCCTTCTGCTCTTCACTTCAGACTCCTTACTGCCTCAATTACACCCTTTCTCAATGACTCCTAAGCTTGAGGCTTTTTCCACTATCTCAGGATTTACTCTGGGTGGTACATTTATCTCTGGGTTTTCTGAGTCAGGGAGGGGAATTGGAGCACCTAGGGTTTACTCTGCCATCTTGGCTTCTGGAAATTCAGGTAAGTGATTTTTAAAGTTACAGGCTGTGGGCTGATAGCCCCAGGCAAAGCTGTAGCTTCTGCTGCAGGACCTGCTCTTTCTCCTACCCAGCTCTTTTTGATCCTCTGCCCTAGGGATGGGTGAGTCCATTTGGCTGGGGCTCCTTCTCACTCTGCTCTAGTCTGCTCTCTTGTCCGTGCTGGTGCAGCCCTTTTGTGCTCTGCATTCCCCCTGCCTGGACCTATGTGGGCACTGTCCTGGGCCAGGAAACTGCCATGATCTGTCTCCCAATGGATTCTGTTACTCTAAAAATCTGTTCAGATTCACTTTTTGAAGTTTAATGTAGGAGTTCATGGAGAATATTAAAAATGTTACTGCTTCTGTTCCACCATTTTGGCTTCACCCACCCCCCACCTTAATTCATTTTTAATTCAGATAATGTGTTTTTTTAGGCATATAGTATTTATTGTATCAAGGGCAAAATTGCTTCATACATATTTTTTTAGCAAACAGGAATGAGTATGCCTCACCTTTTTTGAAAAGTATTTTCTAAATTTGACATAATCCCATATTTTTTTGAATCCTTCTTGTTCAAGTAGTCAATTATGTTTTTATTTCCCGTTTATTAAAACATCTCAGCATTTGTGATATAAATCTAGACTGGTCACAATGCATAATTTTTATGATATGTTCTATAGTCTTCTTGCTAGTACTTAAATAAGACTTTTATATCACAGTTCATGAAGGATTTCAATCTTTAGATTTCTCTCTGTTTTGCCTCCCACTGAAACAATAATTTGTTTCAGGGAGGATTTGGGTAGGACTTCCATTTTTTTCCTTTTTCTTAGAAAAATGTGTGATATTTGAATCAATTTTGTATACTTTTTTAAACTAAATTTTATTTTTGTCAACTCATAAAAAATCAGTTTCTTTCTTCTGTCTACTTCCATTGAAAAAGAAAAACTTCTGTAACAAGTATGCATCAACAAGCAAAACATTCCTGCACTGGTCACATCTAAAAAGTATATGTGTGAATGTTCACCTCCAGCCCATCCCTTTCTACCAGAAGCTAAGTCACAGGCTTCTTCACTGGCCCTCTGAGTCACTGTTGGTTTTTGTGTTAATCAGATTTCTTCAGTCATTCAAAATTTATCCTTTTTGTGAACAGGCAGTTTTCAGATTAAGAAATCAAAGCTATCTGTATTCATATAAAATGCTCTAAATAATTATTAGAGAAATGCAATTTAAAACAAGAGAGGTGCCACATCACACCTATGAGATAGCTTAATATTATAGAAAAGGAAAAATTATGAATGTTGGATAAGATGGTGGAAAATTGAAAACCCATGCCATCACTGATGGAGCTATGAACTGATCCAACCATCCCGGAGAGCAATTTGGACCTATACTTGTGTATAAGCTTTGATCCAACAGTAGTACTTCTAGGCCTGTATTGCAAACAGATCATAAAAGGGAAAGAGACTCATGTTTAAAAAATATTTATAGAGGTTCTTTTTGTGGTGACTGAGATCTGTAAATCCAGGAGATGCCCATCAATTGACAAATGGTTGTGCAAGTTTTGGTGTATAAATGTAATGGAATACTATCATGCTGTAAGAAATGACAAGCAGAGATTTCAGAAAAAAAATCTTGAAAGACTTACATTAATTGATACCAAGTGAAATGAGAAGAACGAGGAGAATATTGTGCATGTTAACAGCAACACTGTACGAGCATCAACTTTGATAGACTTAGCTCTTCTCATTAAGAGAAGATAATATCATCTAAGATAATTCCAATAGCGTCATGATGGAAAATGCTAGCCATATCTAGAGAACAAACTATGGAATCTGAACACAGATCAAAGCATTTATTTTTGCTTCTTTTATTTTATTTCTTCTTTCTTGTGGTTCCACCCACTGGTTCTAATTCTTCTTTACAACAAGACTAATGTGAAAATCTTTAATACAAATGTATATGTTGAGCCAATATCAGATTGCATGCCATCTTGGGGAAGTTGAGAAAATTTAAAACTCAAAATCTTATATAAGTGCATGTTGAAAATTAAAAATAAATTCAATTTTAAAAAGAATATAAGAAATAGTAAGTACATCAAATGGATAGATAAAACATGAAATTAGTGAAATAAAGAAAAGAACATTAGGTGATGTTGTCAAGTTAGAAGAGATAAAGGTCCTGATGTGACACCTCAGAGGCAAGTGTCAAGCAGTTTGAAAGATAACATCTTAGGATAATGAGAAATTCTCAACTGAAAAAATAATCAGTAGTCTTTCTATATAATAACAAAATCCAAGAAACCATAATAGAAAGAAAAACCCTATTGCTCCCCCAAATTACAAAATGCATCAAGGAAAAAAAAAAGACTTGGCATAGACCCATCAAAGCATGTTAAAGGATTTCTATAGATTCAGTTAATGAAGTATTCCCTAAACATATAAAGAAAAACTCCTAAAACTAGAGGAACATTCAATGCTCATGACTAGGCTATGCCAAAATAATAAAATGACAGTAATTTCAAAGCTAAATTGCACCTTTAACGTATACCCATCGGCTTTCCAAGGGGATACTATATAGACTTTCAAAAAATTATATATATATATATATTCTTTTGGATAAATGAAAGGTTTAGAGTATGAAGGGAAATGATGAAAAGAAATAGGGACAAAAGTATAGCTCTTGTGGAAATCAAATTATATCATAAAGCACCAGCCTTAAAACAACTGGATATAGCTTTCAAAGTAGAGCTAGACAAATAAAACAAAAAATAAAAAATAAACAAGGGAAAACCAAAAACAAGGGAACTCAAGGACTCAAGATATTAGTAAGAAGAAAACAAATGCCCTAGGTGTAAGGCCAAGCATGAGCAGCTTTCCAGAGGACTGCTGCTGTAAACAGCTTCAAGTTTCTGATTATATAGTATAATGAACTTTCTATTTATTCAACAGTAAATTAAAGGAAATCATTGACGGAAACCAAAGTACAGCATTCACAATGTTATAACATAACAAGTTATCACTAAAGTAGCCACATATTTTTCAAAGTGGTCACATAGTTTTAAACAAAAGATATCATTCAGTAAGTCTTTACCTTAATCATCCTTAAGGAGCAGGCCTCTTTAAGGGGCACAAAGTACAAAGATCAAAGTTATCCACCTCTAGGTCACAGTAAATCATGATCTTCTCAATCAATACACACTATCCAAGTAAAACCTTCTTTCATCTTGACTCGAGGCTGGTTCTCAGCTTCCATGGTTCCTCTTCCATGGTCCCAACTCCTGCCCAAATCTACCCAACTATCACCTGGATTCAAAGGCAGGGATCTCTCAGCTCTTTGTCCAGTTCCAGATTGAAACTCATGGTGTCCAGTCCACCTTGAGTGCTTCACAGTTCCTGTTTCTGGTAAGATAAAGCTTAACAGAGCCAAAACAATATCCATGCACATTGCCCGCACCAACATCAATTCACTATCTGCCTGTGAAATCAACAGAGACCCACAAACATGGTCCAAGAATCAACACAAATCATCAACATAGAAATCAACACAGACCCACAAAGAGAACTCAACATAAATCATCAGTATAGTCCCAATAATTCCGAATACCTCCTCTAGGACTTCTGTAAAGAGACAACCATAAAATCTTCTTTCAGGGCTTCCAGTAAGGTCCCAGGGCTTCTGCACAAAGTATCACAAGTCATCTCAGACAGAACAGAGAAACATAGAATGTCGGGATACCACCAGTTTTCACCTTCTTAACTCTGCCACCACAAGAGTTCCCTTCTCAGTTCTTCTCAGTTCTCAGTTCTTCTCAGTTCTGCTCTCTCCATCAACAGGAGTTCACAAGTTCTAGGGTTCACAACTTCTGCTTCTCAACAAAGACATGATACAATCATGGGCAAGAATTGAAACAAGATGTCAACTAAATAGCCAAAACAAGGTGTTAACTACTTCTTTGCTTGCTATTACACTAGGGGAAACATGCCTATTTAATAAGAACTACTAGAAAAACTGGAAAGCAGCCTGGCAAATATTAAGTCTAACCCAGTGGTTCTCAACCTTCCTAATGCCACGACCCTTTAATACTGGTATGTGGGTGGATCTGCATGTGGGCAGACCTGCCTGGAGATGGATAGAGGAGCAGTGTCTTGGTCCCTAAGAGCATCAGAAATATGTGTTTTCCAATGGTCTTAGGCAACTCCTGTGACCCCTGTGAAAGGATTGTTTGACCCCCAAAGGGGTCGCAACCCACAGGTTGAGAAGCACTAGTCCAGCCCAACACCTTTCACCATATTCTTCATTACCTTCTATATGAATATATGACCTTAATGTTAATAATCAGACAATGAAAAAAATTGGCAGCAGTAGATCTTATATCTTGCGCAGGTATGGTTAGGAGATGTGTTCTTTAAGAAACAAGGGATAGAAGCAGTTGTAAAACATACAACAAATAGCTTGGATAACACCGTTTAAAAAAAAAAGAATAATAATACACCTAAGAAGAGAAATGGTATAGTAGGGAAAAAAAACTTTTGGTAGCAATTTTCTAATTAAGGGTTTAGTATCCAAGATATACAAATAACAAATACAAAATTAATGACTACTCCCCAAAAAGTAAATAGTCAAAGGATATGAGCAAATAGTTATTATAGAATTGTGAAGTTTTCACAACCATGTGCAAGAATGCTCCAAATCACTAATAAGAAATGCACATCAAAACAAAGTTGAGGTTTTGAGTCATAACCTGAAACTTGGAGAAGACAACAAAAAAGTGGCAGTACTAAATGTTGGAGGGTGTGTGTCATAATGGACACAAGTAATATGTTGTTGGCATTAATTAAGACAATGAACATCAACCTGAACAGAGTTGGGCAGTTAACATAGGATAGAAGGGCATGGTATGCTATGGTCCATGGGAGTCACAAAGAGTCGGACGTGACTCAGTGACTGGAAAACAAAATAAAATTACCTGCTGTTTCATGAAACGATGATTTAAAGATTTCTAATAGCATGAATTTTACTTCAGACTTCAAGAATTCAAGGGTGAAAAATAGACACAAGTGCGAATTTTCACAGAATTGCAGAGCTGGGAGAGTCCTCACAACATATAATTTCACAGCTGAGAGGGATTGGCAGCACAAGATTACTGGGTTTATAAAAAGAAGGAGCTAGGGAGAGTTGTATAGTGCTTCTATAATATAGTGTGTTAGAGCTGGAAGACAATTTGGCCATTTTCACAAGACTTGTGAAAGGTATTCTTCTGATTTGGAAGGAACATTTTTTTCCCTTGGATGCATGATTCCACTGAAAGTGGAACTGAAATCAAGTATGAAAATGTAATTCCTTTTCATCCATAATGCTTCTAAGCTAAGTAATACTCTATCCTCTTCTACCCAGCATGTGACTTACAGTAAGACATGGTGGAATGTTGTACAAATGAATTCTCCCTAATCCTAAAATTAGTCACTTCTTGAGATGTTTATTAATAAAATAAAAATGCACTTTGCCATAATGATGTAGTAAATATAAACTCATTCAAACCCAATTGACCTTAGCTCCTTGTCAGTGTTTAAGTCACTAATGCTAGCTGCTTAGGCTCAGTTGAACAGTATAATTCATGAAAAGAGCTGAAGCATTTAATGGATATAGAAAGGAAAGTTCATACAGACAATGAAGGCCAATTAGCCAAATAGCCAACACTAGGTCTGAGACTGCTTGCTTCTGGAGCTGTTTTTCCAGCCATTTCTAGTCATGTCCAACTCTTTGTGAACCCCTTTGAAGTTTTCTGAGCAAAGATACTTGACTGATTTGCCATTTCCATTTCCATCTCCAGCTCATTTTACAGATGAAGAAAGTGAAGCAAATAGGATTAAGGGACTGCCCAATGTCAGAGGCCAGATCTGAATTCAGTTTTCCTGACTTCTGGCCCAGTACTCTATCCACTGTGCCACCTTGTAGCTTTGCTTCTATAGTAAAAAGGATGACAGTTCAACAACTGGGATAGAGGAAGTCTCATTCACTAATATTTTATTTTTACTGAATGCCAAATCCAAGTTATAACAGCCTATTTTTGCACATTTATATTAGAAGCTCACTAGTAGAAGAGTTATTGTTCCCAGAAGTCTCAGTCGGTCTAAATGACTACTTCCCATGGTGACTTCTCTGTCTCCAAAGGTAAGTCCAATCCTGGGTTGCTGGACTTCCTGCCAACTCCTTTTCAAATATGTTGTGAGTCCTGGAACAAAGTTGAAGGATAGCTTTCTTGCCAACCTTACTCAGGAGAACAAAGTGGCAATATAAAAAACCGAATTACTTGGTGTTATAAAATAAGGGGAGATACACACATACATACAGATTTAATATATTATGAAGGAGAAATAGAGGCATACAGAGATACAGAAGCCATATCATTGACATTTCCTGGTTTTCCCCTTCACATGAACTGTCACTTTTATCAGATGAAAATGCCTAGTAAAACTGACCCACGTTGTGATGATACCAGAACACGTATATAATATTCTATATCCCTAAGCCCCCACTTTCATATAAATTCTAAATATCTTTCTCCTACTTGACACAATATTAGATATTGACACAATTTGATTTAATGTGTACTACCTCCAAGTAGTAAACTCCACCAACATCACATATGATTTTATGAGTTAATGTGATCAAAGATATTTTTCTTTTAAGAGGTATCCCTCTGGCTTCAATTACATAGGTTTGACAGTGTATCCCTGCTGTAGAGCTACAAAGAACATAGAGGCCATATAGTTTGAGTACAGAGTCGAACAGATGAAAAATCTGAGAACCAGAGAGCGTAAGTGACTTTCTCATGCTCACACTGGTCCTAAGAATCTGAGGCAACATTTGAACCCTGGTCAAATCCAGGATTTGTAACTTTGCTCCTAATGATCATGATAATACATCACAATCCCTCCTATGATCCCTATAATTTGTCATTCACATGGCAGTATTTGATTTCATGTTTTTTTCCAAACAAAAACCTGCTTTTTCTCCATCCTATCCTCTGACCCCCAACTGAGAATAAAAAAACAACAACATACCAACCATATTAAAAACATGTGGACTCAACTAAAGAAATGTACTCAATGTCCAGGACCAAAAGAGAAAAAACAAGTGCAAACATATACATGTCCCATTTGACATTCTGAGTGCTTCATCTCTATCAGAATCATGTCTCATCCTTCGTCCTCTAGAATCATGGATGTAATTATGCTGATTGGCCTTTGACCTTTTACAAAGTTGTCTAATCTTTACAATAGCATCATCATTGTATCAAGTAGTCATTATATGGTTTTCTTTTTACATTACATCAGTTCATAGTACTTCTCATGTTCCTCTGAAACTGGCTCTATCATTTCTTGCAGCACAACAGTACTCTAGCACACTTCTATACTCCAGCTTCTTTGACCATTCCCCAGGTGATGGCAGCCCCAATTCCCATCCTTTCTTACTTGAAAAGTAGCAAATTTTGTCTATTATTAGCTAGAATTTGTTGTACCTGAGAAGAATCCCTCTTCAAATCCACCTTCCCTCCTGTTCCCTCTTCATCTTTTCCCCTTTCCTTTATTTTTCCCTTTTGAGCAAAATATATTTATGTAAAAAAAAAATACTCTGCATGTGTGTGTGCATGTGAGTGTGTATTTTCTTTCTTCCTTTGACCAATTCATGTGAGAATGAACTTCAATGGTTGCTGGCTACCATCTCCCTTTCTTCCTTTTTAATATGTCCTTTTTACGTGTACTTACTGATTCAGTTCATGAATTTTCCTTAACTTTCCTTTCCCTTCCTCCTGTTTTACCAGCATATCCTCTTCTCTACATTTTTCTTCCTATCTACAGATTATGAAGACATAACAGAACCACTCCCAGGCCTTCTAATTTTAATTCAGTGGTTCTCAACCTCTGGGTCATGACCCCTTTGGGGGTCAAAAGACTCTTTCACAGAAGTCGCCTAAGACCATGGGAAAACACATATTTCCGATAGTCTTGGGAACTGAAACACAGCTCCTCTATCTGTGTCCAGGTGGGGTCACCCACATGCAAATACACCTACATATGAGTATTAAAGGGTCATGGCATTAGGAAGGTTGAGAACCACTGGTTTAATTGAGATCTATGCAATCCCTGAGGATGATGGAGGTCAGAGTGAACTGTTTCATTTCCCCACAATAGCATTTTAGCAGTTTGTCCTTATGTAGCCCCTTATAGTAGTGGATTCGAGTTTACCTTTTTATGTTTCTCTGAATTCCCCTATTTGAGACAGGTTCCATCTCCCCCCCCACACACACACACACCAGTAATTATACTCAGTTCTGCTGGGTAATGTATTCTTGGCTGCAGCCTATATTCTTTGTCTACTGAAATAGTGTTTGCCTAGTTCTCCTCTTCACACTAATGACTGATAAATCATTTGGAATATTAACTCTGCTTCCTCACTACTTGAATTCTCCCTTTTTGGCTACTTGCAGTATGTTTTCTTTAACCTGGAAGTAATGGATTTTACCAATAATGGTCTTGGGAATTTTCATAGTGTGAGGGGGAGGTGTTTTAAGAGATGCTCTGTGGAGTCAGATGATACTGGAGGGATCCTAACATGGGAAGTTATGAAACTTGTCCACAAGGTTCACCTTGGTGTGGGAGCACAGGAAATATTAAGTCCCCTTACATCTCCAAATCTCTCTACCACTGACCCATAAACTTGACTCACGCAGTTATACAGGGGGAAGGCCTTGAGTTTTGAATTTGGAGGCAGCAGGGATGTCTCCATGTTTAGCTCCTCCTGTGGCAATTTTTTTTTCTGTGTTCAGACTGAATCAGCATCTACTCCATTTTACATTGTGGAAGGGTTTGAAGCATAAAATGGGCAGAATATCTCTGCTACTGGGACTAGTAACCCAGGGTTGATCCCAGGGGGAATGCAGTGCACTCATGTTACCCCCTCTCCCACTACCTTCCTTCTAAAATAGCTGGGCAGAATTCTCACCTGCTATTTGTTGAAGAGAGCTTTAAGGAGGAGAGAAGGCAGAAGGGAAACATCTCTCCAGGAGGCAAACAGAACAATATGAGCCCCAGGTTGAAACCCAGAGGTGAGTTTGTACAACCTTAATGGGAAAGTTCAAGTGGCTGTGGGAAGAGGTGAGTGCATTTAGGATTCCTGGGCTCCTCTTCTCTTAATTCACATATATTCTACCTTGCCTAGATTCTTTTTTTTGTCCTATGGTTAGGAGAAAAGGGCAGTACAAAAGGAGAGAATCTCAAAACAGTCCCCATAAAGAGCCCCCCCTTCAGAATGTCAGTTCCTACTGAGGTGGCCATGAAGGCGGCATCAGCTGATCCCAATCACCAGTTGTCATGGTGACTGCTCTGTTTCCAAGGAAACCTCAGGTTCTGAATTATTAACTCTCTTTTGAGATAGCTCCCTGTCAGGCCCCTGTTTGGACATCTCAGCTGAGAGGAGAGGGTGGTGTCTTCACCACTTTGTTCTGAGCAGTCAGGTGGGCAAAGAATTAAATCTTTAAATACTGCAAAATAACGGGAGATAAGCACACCTATCCCCATATACAAATACCTGAATGGAACAAAATAGTAGCAAAGCTAGAGGGAGATTAATAGAAAAGCTGACAGCAGCAAAGGATGGATAAGTAGTTCTGTAACTTGACTTGAGGAAAAAGAAAGAACCTACATGTAAATTCATCATTACATTAAAAAACATACACAATGAGCATCACTAGTCAGCTGCTAAGTCATCTATCCTCTGTCTAAGTACAAAGCTGAATTCTTAAATTACTCACTTTGATCTCTGAGGGTTTAAACACTGTACGCAAAAGACTAAGAACGCTATAATGATTACAAAGCACCTTTCACAGGACTCATTTTTCTTCACGAGTCCCATGTGAGGAAGGCAGGCCAAGTATTTTTACCCCCATTATTCATATAAAAGAACTGATTCCCAGTAAGCAACGATCTGCCTGTAAATAGGATAGGGGTGAGGGTGCGGGAGGGATGAAAGACCACTGTCAAATGCTTCATTTCGTGCTTGTCTCCATTCTCACTCTCTTGACCTCCAGAGATCCCTTCAGGAGACTTCTTCCACTTAGTTCAGAAATTTCATCACTTCCGCTGCATTAATCCCCTACTGTGGCTGAGTTTGGCACTGGTGAATAAGCACACATTCACACAGACCATTATATCTAACCAGCCCCATATCACCCCAGGCTTGTCCTCATATCCAGGCAACCATCCAAGCCATTATTCTGCCATCAGCCCTGAAAAGTTATCAGACCAAGTCAAGGACTATTAAGTCAAAGACAATGACATACTTCTTTGCCTCCTAAATATTAGCTATATGAAGACATGGTAAAGAAACCTTGAGCCCCCTTTCCCTAGTACTCTGTATGCACTGGTGAGAAAATCGGACTGGATCAGAGCCTTGTCATTTTTTTATACCAACCATCACTGCAATAATAGACTTTTCTCAAAGGTATTAGGGTCAAGTGGACTAAATTATATCCACTTATGGGAGAATCACCCTCAGGACCACTTTAAACCTCAAAGGCATATGCAGCAGCTGTCCTCTAGGGACTTGACCTGCCAGTGTGAAAGGGGATAGGCAGAGAAGATGTGAATCTGTAATACACATGTACTGTCTCATTTGACTTTCACGACTTCCCCCCAGAAACAGTATTATCCATTTTTGACAAGTGAGGAAACTGAGGCTTAGGTAAGGTGGAGAACTTAAAATGGTTTCAAATCTATTAATAGCAGATTATGGAACCCATGTTTCTCCTGCCTCCCAGGTACACATCCAATAATTATCCACCATGTCAAACAGCTAGTTTATGTTTTCCTATTTTTAAAAATCATTTGAATTCATTTTTCTGCTGTTCTCGCCAGCAAATTCATTTGTAACCAGAAAAAAATGAACATAAAACTAAACCTCATTGTGACTACATTGACCATGTAGTCAACATCCTGCACCATTATTCTCCCACCTCTGTATGAAGAGGAAGGAAGGTCATACTGCCTCTTGAAGAAATGTTGGAAATTTGTGTAATTCCAGGATATATGCCAGGTACCACCTCTAACTCTAGCAACATATCCTAAAAGCTTTAGGAATTCATCTGGTCAAAAGATTTCTGCCCTTGTGGGAAATCTTGAACTGCACTTTCTTAGGTTTATGGGGAGATCTGAGCACTACACCCGGTAAGAGTCTCACAGGCTATCAGGTATAAGCCTATCATGACATAGATGAGGAAAGAGAAGCCTATAGAGGGATAATGACTGTTCCAGTCACAAAAGTACTAAGAACAAAGGGCAGAAGTTGAACCCTGATCTTCGGGATAACAATGAGGTGCTTGGATTCAGAGCCCAGTTCCAAGACCATATTTCTTACTAGCTTTGAAACACAATCTCTAGTATTTTTCCCCATTCTGAGGACACTACACCTGGCAATTATGGACTCTAGAAAAACACTCCTCTCTCTCCCTGGTATAGTAACAAGCCACATCTGTAGGAATTTTTAGTTTGAACTGGCTTTGTACTGGCTCAAAAATACTCTGCAGTAACCATACTATCTATATCAACTCTATTCCTCATTATATGCATCCTGAACTCATTTTGTGTATCCTAGACCTCAGACATAAGTATGCTCCATACATCTATCTTGTCAAAGAAGACATTGATCAATAGTAGACTTGGTAATCCCGAGTCAGTTCTGACTGGTAATTTGCTTAGTAACACAGCAGGCCTAAAACCACACCTCCCTGGTCTTCAGATCTCACTGCAGTCAGTGTTCTTTCCAATGGACATCTTTGTCTCCCAGGAGAGCTTTTGCCCACACACACTTTTCCCCAGGGCACATCAGTATTTCTCTTTTGTCTAGTTCTACATAATGAAAATATAAAGTATCTTTCTATTCCATGAGAACAATCAAGCTGACAGTAAACCAAATATAGGACAAATTTTATTTCACCTGATGGAAAATACAACACGTAGAAGATGGTGTTCAAACACATTACCTTATATACTGTAGTCACTTAATAAATGCTTGCAGAGTTAATTGAGCTCCTATAGAGTACTGAGAACTTACTGATCCTCTCCCGTGTCCTCCACCTCCCCAAGAACCACTGTAGAGGTGGACAACTTCCAAAGACAATGAAGGTGAAAAGTTTCAAAGAATTTTACATGTGATGGGGGAGGTGAAGGACAATATTTTGTTGTATTGACTCTACCCCAGAGGGAAATATGTACTCTTTGCTAATTAATTCAGGTGGGCTGAACAATATCAATTGATAATCATACAGGAAGAACATAGTTCCCCAAAGTGGTGCTCTCTCAAAAGAATGGAAACTCAATCAGGGAAGGGATTCTTTTTTCTTATATTTTTGAACTCAGCACAGTGCATGACACAAAGTACTCAAATAATGGCATAAAAATACTCTCTTCTTCTCCCTTTCCCTGTGTGTGTGTGTGTGTGTGTGTGTGTGTGTGTATTTTACTGTCCTGGTGTTTAAAAGCCAGCTGTCTGAAAAGCTTAAGCAAAAAATACTTTAAAGTTTAATTTTTAGCATTAACTTCATCACTTTCATTTATGTAATGAACAAAAATAAATTAAACCCTGATTGAATTGCCAAATTCTACACTGTGACCACTCAGACTGAAAATTTAACTTGCACACTCAACCAAGTGGGTATATAGGTGAGTGGGTGGAATCATCTACTGATCAACTGATTATAGGTCATTATGAAGAAAAAAAACTGTCTTTTGATGATATCAGGTGTCCAAAATGTATGCTACAATATCCAGAAATGTTTGTGCCAGAAAATATTTTTATATCTCTAGAAATTATACACATACTTTATCTCTGCCCTGGTCTTCACTCTTCCCCAGCTTCCATATCCAAATAGTTTTCAAGTTTTGAAATAAGTACCTGAAATAACTCAAAAAAGAGTTTTCTCTCCAATTACATTAAGTTCATCACTTCTCCCCTTATTTATTTTCAGTCCCTTAGCTGGAATGCTTGCCTCATTTCATTCCCCTCCACATTTCATTCTCTACACAGCTGCCAAAGGGAAAGTCTTGCTTCATGGTTATGATTTACTCATTTATTTGTGAGATTTGTACTGCTTATATTCATTTGTATATTTGAGTGTGGGATTGATAGCCCACATACACTTTTGCTGTATAGTTTTTATTTTCTTGCTGTGATTTTTTTTTCATGTTTATTTGTGGGGTTTATATTTCATGTGTTCAACTATGTATTTGTTTTGAACCATTCATTCATGTTTTACTATCCAACACTCTGTTATGGGAATCTAAAGATCTTCCCTTTCCCTAGGCCCTTTGGCAGGCTTGTGACTCTGAGAGCCCTCCCTGATTTGAAAATATATTCTGCCCCCTAATAGGCTGAATGTGGTCATATGGAGCCTGTGGCAGGAGGCTTGTTCTTCAGGAAAGCCCACGCCTTATTACTTTGTGATTGGGCGGTGGATCAAGAGGGCTGCGATATTCTCTGATCCAGAAGAAGGCTATATATACCCTGATGCGAGTTTTGCTTTGGGGTTCACTTTGGAAAGAGTTGTGTGATTTGGCCAGATGAGACTCTGGGAAGCCGTTGAGCCCCGGTTTTGAAAACCCAGATGTTAGTGATTCCCTCTCTGGTAACTAACTAGGTATGGATGTAATGGTCAGATGGCTGGAAGCCATCTGTTCATCTTTTTCTTTGTCTGCTTGTAACTTCTGTCTGTATTCTCTGAAGTTCAGGGTGCTGACTTTTTCCCCTGAACCAGGTAAATTATATATGTTTGATTGATTAAAGCAAGATTGTTAACCCATTTTGAGTTGCTTTCCTTTAGAAAATCAGATCTAAGAACCTGTGCTAGCAGCCATTATGGGTATGCTAGAGTGCTTGCTGATACAAATTTGAAAAAATAACCCATTGGGTATCTAATATAACTGGAACATATACAAACAACTCTGTCATGTAATACCACTGGAAAGAAGCTAAAACCTCTTTTTCCCAGGAATTTACCTTGTTGCTCTTATCCATACAGGACATTTCATTTCCCTTCAGTAAATCATTATACAGGCTCTTACTGTTGCCTGGGAAAAATGCATTCAGTCTTTACCTCTACCTCTTAGAAAACCTAGTTTCCTTCAAAGCTCATCTACTATGCCACCTTTTACTACTTTAGACCTTTCCAGAGCACAACCCCCTAAATGTTATATAGAGTTAGCCTGTTTCATTCAAATAACTTGGATTTTCCTGCTCTTGTAAACACACTTCTTTAAGTACATATTTTCTCCACCAATAGGATTTATACTTCTGGAGGGCAGAGGCTGTCTGATTACTGTGTTTGTAACCCCAGAACCTAGCGTGGGAGCTTTGTAATACTCATTAATCTTGTTGCCATTGAGAAAAATTGCCCAGTCTTTCATTGACATCTGCTGATCACAAAGGATATTGCAGCATATGAAAAATTTCACATCAGAAAACAAGTGTTTTCAGACTAGTGTTCTATTGTTGTATTCCAATCCTGGTGTTATGTTACATTCTGACCTTTTTCAAACACAAATTTCATTAGATTTTCATTTATGTGAAAACTTACATACTCCCAAGAGAAGAAAAACAAAGTCAAATGTAATCCTTCAATGTTAATAGGAATTTACTCAACCAATATTGATATTTCAATAATTCAACAAATATTCAACAATTAAATTATCTATTACCACTTTTAATTGTATCATAGATGATGTTATACAGGTTAAGATTAAACAGAAGAAGAGACAGCATTGTGCAAGTTTTATCCTACAGTACATTTGGCCCCAAGGCAAAGTATTAATCTTACCTATTCACAAGAGCAAAACTCTGCTGTAACATATACAAGAAGATTGCAAAGCTTGGCTTTGATGGAAGTTTTTCAAATAAATATCAAAGGTTAGATTGATATGTTACCAGGACTAACTTGAAATCACTATTATTCAGTATTGTATAGAATGCTAGCAATAAGAAAAATAATTAGAAGAAATTAGAATATGCAGTGATGAAAGAAAATTATCACTCTCTGCTCATAAAAAAATGGAAAACTTACAAGTCCTGGAGAATCAACTAAAAAGTAACCTATTTAAACAATGATAAACTTTGTCAGTGTTGCAAGACATAAAATAAATCCACGGAAATCATGAGCATTTCTACACATTACTAAAGTCCAGCCGGAAGAGATAGAAAGTCAAATCCAATTTTTAATACTTGTAATGGTGCTCAGTCATCTCATTCCTGTCTGACTTTGTGACACCATTTGTGGTTTTCCTGACAAATGTGAGTGGTTTGTGATTTCTTTCTACACTTCATTTTATATATGAGGCAACTTAGGCAAACAGAGTTAAGTGACTTGCCTAGAATCACACAGCTAGTGTTTGAGACTGTTTCTGACTCTAGCAACAGCATTCTAACCTCTGGCACCACCAACTTCCCTAAAATAACTGTAGACAACATAAAATATTTGAGAGTAGTCTACTTGTCAAAAAACCCCACAAACTATATGATCACAATTAAAAACATTTTTCACACCAATAAAAACAGACCTAAACAAGTGGAGAAATAATTGTTCACTGGTAGGCTGAGCCAATGTAATAAAAATGATAATTCTATGTAAATTATTTCATGTATTCAATGTCATATGAATCAAACTACAGAAGAATTGTTTTAACGAGTTAAAAAAAACAAACAATTCTCTCTCCTTTCCTTTTTCATGCTGCAGCTGCGGCCATGAGTATGTTCAGGCTTCAGAAGAGGCTTCCCTCTAGTGTCCTTCAATGTGGAAAGAAGAAGGTGTGGCTTGACCCCAATTATACCAATGAAATTGCCAATGCCAATTCCTGCCAGCAGATCAGAAGCTGATTAAAGATGAGCTTATCTTCTGGAAGCCTGTTACTGTGCACTCTCATGCCAGATGCCAAAAAAATTACTCTGGCACGATGGAAGGGCAGGCACATGGGTACTGGTAAGAGAAAGGGTACTGCCAATGCTCGTATGCCTGAGGTGACCTGGATGAGGTAAATGTAGATTCTGCACTATCTGCTTTGAAGATACCGTGAATCCAAAAAGATTGAGTGCAACATCTACCACAGCCTGTACTTGAAGGTAAAGGGAAATGTGTTCAAGAATAAGTGGATCCTGATGGAGCACATTCATAACCTGAAGGCAGACAAGGTCCAGAAGAAGCTCTTGGCTGGACAGCCTGAAGCCTGCAGGTCTAAGACTAAGGAAGCACAAAAGCATTGGGAAGAGCATCTTCAGGCTAAGAAAGAGGAAATCATCAATACTTTGTCCAAAGAGGAGACTAAAAATGATCCTCCCCTATCTCCTCTGTACATAGTACCCTTTTATTTGGCTTATGCAATAAAAATGGACAACTGGTCAGCCAAAAAAAATACAAAATACAAAATTTATCTCAAAAACCAGAAAGTTAAAAGAAAGTTAAGAGAATCATTGGGAAAAAAAATGAAAGAAGATGGCTTAGCAGTATAAGATTTCTAATTGTATGGCAACGTAGTAATCATCCAAATAATCTGCTATTGGCTAAGAAATGAAGTGGTGGGAGGGGTGGAGCCAAGATAGCGGCGTAGAAGCAGCAAAGCACCACAGCTCCCACACAAACACGTAAAAAACTCATGAAATGGGACTCTAAACAGATTTTCAAGCTCCAAACCTCTCCAAAAGACAGAAAGCACATCTGTTGCTACAGGCAACTCAGCAGGTTGTGCTCTTCACAGCAGTCTGGAAGCTGCGGCTGAAACCCCGGCTGGCTCAGGCCCCAGGGCATTGGGCAGGGAGCCGCATCTATAGGAGAGCAGATCGCCTGCACTGGAGGCACAGTTACCAGACTTATCAGGCCAGAAGAAAAATAGGATAAGAGAAAGGTCAGTGGATTTTGCTAACTTGGGAGGAGAAGAGCAGATCTAGCCAAACTGCTACCAGGGCAAGGAAGCAGCTGGAGGCAGCTGTGGCAGTAGGAAAAGCTGAAAGCCACAGCGGCCTCCACTGGGCTGCTTCAGAGCCCTCGGCCTGCAGACAGCAGGGGGGCTGAGGCGATTGATCAGGGCCAAGGGCTCTTGCATTGAGTGTCCTGGATCTGGATTGTGGTCTTGAGTGGTGGTCCTGGGGTGCACTTTCAGTGAGCCAAAGCTGAGGGAGGGCTGTAGCATCCCCCTAATACCTCCAGCAGCTGTGAAAGCCCTGGTGATTGGGGACAGAGTTTTCCCCCTCCAGGAAGCAGAGTTCCACAGAGCTAAAAAAAAAAAAGCAATTAATAGACTGGCCAGCATGAGAAAAAGGAAGCAAAATAGGAACAGCAGTAAAACTCTAGAATCCTTTTTTATGGACAAAAAAGATCAAAGCATGGAGTGAGAAGAAGACAACTCAGTCAGAACTCCCTCACCAAATGCTCCCAAGACACTGGAAGAATGCCTACTAGCTATACATCAACTGAAAAAGGACTTTGAAAACCAAATAAGAGAAGTGGAGGAAAAATTGGAAAGAGAAATGAGAATGATGCGAGAAAGTCATGAAAAGAGAGTCAACAAC
>CM053602.1:59145804-59161217 GCA_028646575.1 Pseudocheirus occidentalis | reverse complement strand
TTTTTATCCATAAAAAAGGATTCTAGAGTTTTACTGGTGTCTTTATTTTGCTTCCTCTTTTTGATGTTGGGCAACCAATTAATTGTTTTGGGTTTTTTTTTTTGGTCTGTGAAACTCTGCTTCCAAGGGGGGAAGCTCTGTTCCAATTCGATGGGGTTTTCCCAGCTGCTGGAGCTATTGGGGGGTGTTGCAAGTCCCCCCAGCTTTGGCTTGCTGAAAGTGCACACCAGGACCACCACCCAAGACCACGATTCAGATACAGGCCACTCAACACAAGAGCACTTGGCCCTGATCTATCGATTCAGCCCCCCTGTGGAGTCTGCAGGCCAGGGGCTCTGAAGCAGCCTGTTGGGGGCCGCAGGTGGTTCCAGCAGTTCCCTTCCCCCACTGCTTCCTTGCCCCGGGGGCAGATTGGCCAAACTGCTTTACCAACCCCAAATTAATTTTCAAAGTTTCATATTCACTAACGGGTCTCTGAGGGTTTGAAGATTCCCTTAGGCAGGTGCTTTAGATTTCCTTTGAAGTAGAGACTTGGGAGGCTCACTCCTCAAGGCTGCCCTGGGGCCTAGCATGGCCTCGTTTGTGGCTTTGGGCTGGCTGGGTCTGTGTTCCTCTGTGGTGGGGGCTGCCCCTCTCCCATCCCATTCCTCAGGCCTTGGCAGATGTGGAGGTGCTGGAGGCTGTAGATCTCTCCTGCAGACTGGCTCCGGTGCCTGCTTGGATCAGCTCAGCCAGGATACTTCCCACTGTCGGGGCCTGGCTGTGGTCTCAGCTTCAGGCTGTTGCAGCCTCTGCTCCCGGCTACCGTGATGAGCCCCTGCTGCCGAGTTGCCTTCAGCGAGAGATGTGGTCTCAGTATTTTTGTGTGAATCTGAGAGGCCTAGACTTTATCTGGGCTGATAATTTTCTGGGTGTTTAGGGTGGCTGTGTTGGAGCTGCGGGACATTGCTGCTTCTATGCCGCCATCTTGTCTCCCTGGCCCTAGTCCAGTGTAATCTGAATCTTAAAAGCTGTTCACAGTAGCATTCTCTGAGGAATCTACTGTTGATTGGCTTTACAATCTTAGACAGCCATTTAACATACATAAAAATGAAATAGGTTGTACTTATGGATCTCTTAAAATCTGTCTTTGTTATGTGCCTTATATTTCTCAGGTTTCTAATAGTTTCAGGATTTTTTTAACAAAGTGTTGAAAGTCTGAGAATTTATCGCATGTTCATTTTTTTCTCATTCAGGATAATATTTAACTTTGCAGGGAATGATATTTTTGGCCAGAGTCCCAGTTCTTTTGCTCTTCAATATGTTGTGTTCCAATACCTGTGGTCCTTTAATGTTTCTGCTGCTAGGTCTTGTGTAATTCTAATTGTGTCACCATCATATTTAACTTGTTTTCATCTTGATGCTTTTGAGATTTTCCCCTTGAGCAGGGTATTTTGGAATTTGTGATATTCCTATGAGCTTGCCTCATAGGATTACTTTTAAGTAGGGATTGACCATTTTTTTTTTCTTTTCTATTTGTACTTTCATCACCTTGTTCTAATGCTTCGGGACAATTTTCTTTGATCATTTCTTCTATTATTGTATCAAAATTCTTCTTTTGATCATAACATTCAGTTACTCCAATTATTTTTATATCCAATTTATTTTTAGAGTTTGTATATACATATATATACATATATATGTATATATACATATACTCTTCTTGATCTGTCCTCCAAATCTGTTGCTTTTCTTATAAGAGGTTTCACCTTCTTTTCTATTTTTTTTTCCATTATTAACATGTTGTTTAATTGTTTCTTGTTCTCTTATAATTTCATTGGCTTCACTTGGACAAGTTCTGATTTTCAAGGTATCATTTTTTTCCTTAAAACTCTGTATCTCCTTTTCTAATTGGCTGACTTTCACACCCTTCATGTTTTTTCTTGGATTATTCATATTTTCTTTTTTAGTTTTCCCTCCATCTCTGTTATTTGATTTTTGAAGTCTTTTTTAAAGATCTTTTAATTCTTTTTGGTCAGATGTCCATTTGACATGACTCTTTGCATTTTTTTACTTCAATATCTTCTTCTGAAGACGAACCCCTGTCATCTCTATTCCTATAATATGTTTCTAAGGTTAGATTCTTTTTCCTTTGCCTGTGCAATTTTTGTGGTAATAGCTTAATTATTTGTAGTCACTTCTAGCCCTGGGGGATGGGAAATAGTGCTTCTTGCTCAATGTCTTCAGTTCTTCCCTCTAGCCTGAAACCAAAGCCAAACTTCCAGCCTCCTATAAGTGCCCACACCCAGGGGCTTTCTGTCCCACTGCTTCTGTACCCACCAGGCATGTGCTGATTCCTTACTGTCCCCACTCCTTTTGGCTGAACAGCTAGGTCTAGCATTGCTTGTCAGCAAAGGTTGCCTTGATCTTCACAGGCTCAAATGCCCAACTCCTCTCACTGTTCCCCATTCAAAACTGCTGGAGACTGGGGCCAAGGCATCCTCTACAACCAATTGCAAGGCTTGCTGACTGTTGTTTAAGAGGCTAACCCCTTGCTGTTAAATGGGAACCTAGCCTCGAACTGTTTACTCTTCACAGGGACGAAACCTCATACTGCAATTTTTCTTCTTATCTTCTTAAATTGTCCCAGGAGGACCCTGCTCATGCCCCTGTTTTTATTTATCTCCACCCACACTTTCTTTGCCCCTAAGGTTCTATTTTAAATGAGTTTGGGGGGAAAATCTTGAGAGCTTGGAATTTTCTGACCTACTCTGCCATCTTCCCAGAAATGTCTCCTTCTTTAATTTTTTCCTGCTTCCTGGCAGATTCTTGGGAGTGCTCTGGATATTTGAGGTTGCTACATAGGCCATCCTTGAATAAATGAGTTATTTCTGTATCCACATAAGCAAAGCAATATTAGTATGGACTGCTGACCAGCATGTCAAAATATCCTCATTACACAGAATTAAGCATTGCAATGGGGTCATTAAAATGAGATTCAGTGTGCCCATAAATTCTGTGAGATGATACTGGGTTAATGTAATGGCAAGCAAAGAAGTAGTTAATGCCTTCTTTCAGCTGTTTAATTACTTAGCACCTTGTTTCAAGTTGAGCTTTTGATTATATCATCTCCTGTTAAGAAGCAAATCTTGTGAACTTCACAACTTGTAAACCCTGGAACCTGTGAACTCCTGCTGCTGATGCAACAAGAAGGGTAGGAGTTAATGATCATATATAAGGAGAGGTCCAGGCTGGAGAGAGCAGAGCTGAGAAAGGAGCTCTTGTGGTGGAGAAGGAGAAAACTTGTGGAGTCCTGGCACTCTATGTTTGTCTGATCTGTCTATTGATTTTTATTTTTGATTATTTGTACAGAAGTCCTGAGGCCTTACTGGAAGCCCTGAAAGAGGATTTTCTAGTTGTCTACAGAAGTCCTGGAGGAGGGTTTTGGAGCTCCTGGGACTTTACTGATGCTTTATATTGACCTCTTGGACGTTGTTTGTGGGTCTTTGTTGATTTCTATGTTGATGATTTGTTTTGAGTTCTCAGACCTTGTTGGTAGGTCTTAGTTGATTGCACAGACAGTTAGTGAATTGATGATGGCTCCAGCAATGAGTATGAATATTATTGTGGTTCTTTTAAGCTTTGTCTTCCCAGATACGGGAACTGTGAAGGACTTGAGGTGGACTAGACGCTGTGAGCTTCAATATGGAACAGGAACTGCACAAACAGCTGGACAATGAACTGAGATCTGCCTTTTTTTAAGACGGTATAAAGTTGGATAGATTCAGGCAGGAGCTGGGACCATGGAAGAGGAACCATGGAAGCTGAGAGCCAGCCTCAGATCAAAAGATCAAATGATCTCTTTAGTGTGACAGAGGAGTGGATAACTTTGACTTTTTATTTAGATGACTGAGTTAAGGACTTCTCCAATTAAGTAGAAAGACTTTTTGATTGAAGAGACTGAGACAATGTGACCTAGGGGTGCAGAAGTTTCACGTTTTTGCTTTGGGTCCTTTAAGGAGTCAAGCATCCTTAAGGATGATTGAATTAAGGAATTACTAAATGATTGAGTTACTAAATGATTGTATTTTGTTTAAAACTACCTGGACACTTTGGTGAAAACTATGTGGCCATTTTAGTGATAAATTGTTAAGTTAAACATTGTGAAAGCTGTACTTTGATTTCTGTGAATGTTTTGTCTTAGTTTGTTACTGAATAAATAGAGAGTTAACTATACTGTGTAATCAGAACCATGGAGCTGTTCCCAGCAGTAGTTCCTTGGAAAGTTGCTTGTGCTTAGATTTACAGCTAATACAAGAAGGAGCTTCTGCTGGCTTCTCTGCCGGCTTCTCTTCCTTGGGGGTGCTTACAGGGGGTACGGTCCCAAACTGCTACAGCTAGCATTAGAGCCATAGATGCAGGTGTAGGGCTAAAATCCAAGGCATGGGAAGGACTTGGTGCTGGAGGCTCAGGACCTGCTGGCCATGAACTAAGCAAAGTAGTGACAGCATGGTTTGATGGTCATGTTGGAGCTTCTGATGGTGTTGGAACAGCTGCTATTCTGGGTTTGTCACCATAACCACCACAAAGTTCTTCTCAGCAAAATTGCATTCTTTGAGAATAGCCTCAACCTGTAGGACTTTGCTGCATAAATTCCTTTTTGGCCCCTCCTAGAAAGGTATCCTTTCCTTTTACAGAATCAATCTTCTGTTTTGGTGCCTTAATGGCCTCCTCAGGACTGATGAGGATCTGGAATTTCTATTGCTGGAGGTTCTTCACAGTGACCTGCTTGGAGTCTCTGCTGTCGCCTGAAACCCTGGAGGCTGTGGGGTCAGTTGTCCTCTGGGACCATTGGGAGGGACGTCAAGTTGGCTGGCAGGGTTGGTCAGTTTCACCCTGTCAGGAGGCCTCTCTCCAAGGCCTGGGTGACTGCCACTCATACTGTAGCTTTCTCTCTGCAAGGTGATTGGCTGCCAATGCTATGTCCCCAAGGCACAGGGCCAGCAGCCAGTACATCCTCAGAGGCTGTAGGCAGGTCAGGGAAGCAGTGAATGAAGTCCCTAGTTCATCAGGGCCTGGTCACTACCATCATGACCCTGTTTGGCAACCCCTTCCCCTCTTTCCATTTTATAAGAAAAAAGAATCCCCCAAGTACAGTGTAAAAATTCAAAAGATACTTGTTTGTCTGAAAAGAATCCTTTGGCTTCCAATATACATAAAATTCTATACTGAATACATATAAAGCCAATCAACAGTAGATTCCTGAAAGAATGCTACTGTGAACAGCTTTTAAGATTCCGATTATACAGTAGTCATGAACACTCTGTTTATTCCATTACAAATCAAGATTCAGTACAATATTCACAGCTCGATATTATATCACAATATTTAGCACAGTATTTACAGAAAGCCACAATATTTAAAACCACAATATTTAGAACAAGGAACAAAAGAAGAATCACCTGGTTTCCCTAAGGGGGAAACCACTTTAACACTTAAAGATTCAATCAACAAGTCACAATGTACTGATCTTCCACTCATGGGGCAACAATTAACATTAGTCTCCAATAAAGTCCTTAGAAAACCACACAAACCCTCTACCCCTTGATTTCCAACAAACCTCAATTTAGTCCAAGGGGAGACCTTTTCTTCATTTTGACTCTGGGTGGTCTCTCTGATTCTCTGGATCCTCTTCCCTGGTCCCAGCTCCCTTCTGAATCTGCCAGACAATCACCTAGATTCAGGAGCTGACAACTTCCAGGTTCTTGTCCAGTACTCAGAGATAAACAGCTCCCAGGTCCTTGTCCAGTCCTCAGGAAAATCCCCCGCACACACTGAAGTTCACAGGGTTCAGCACACCTCAAACCCTTCAGGATTTCTCTTGCCTGAAACTCAAGGATCAGCCAGGCCATAGATTTCACACGCATCCTTAAACACGGAGCAAAAGACAAAGATGACTAAAAGGAAAGGTCAAATTCATGCCAACAGTTCTTATTTTCACTTTGTTTATTTCTGAGACTTTCTGATACTGTTTGCATGCACTCGGCTTTACAGCTTTTGCCTCTTATGTATTTATTCCAGGCCATTTGGGGTATGCTTGCCCCTCTGTAATCAGACTGGAAAAGGGGGGTTATAACTTTTTAAAGATAGAATTGGAGAAATGATCATTGACTTGTGAAAGCCTAAAGGGAAATAATCTCAAATTTCTGGTTTAGCTGGATTTTTTACACTTTTTGTAATAAATACTTTTAAAATAAAGGTTGTGAAAAAAGTATTTCAACTAAAAAAAAAGTCCCATCCTGTTCATGTCTCAGCCAGCTTCCAGATACTGTGAGAGGAACACACACTCTCTCTCTCCCTCTCTTTCTCAGCTGACTTCATTCTCCATGAATCTTACTTCACTGAGGAGCCAATTCCAAATTCTCTCTTGTCTCTCTAAAATTCTTCTTTATATACAGCTCTGGCCTCCTGTCTCAGACAATAGTCTTCTCTCAAGTCAACAGGGGAGTGTCTCAGCCAATAGCCTTCTCCCAAGTCAATAGGGGAGTGGCTCAGCCAGTAGCCTTCTTCCAAGTCAACAGGGGAATTTACATCTTTTCACCAATGGACAGAGTTCATACCTTCTATACTTAGCCCTAAGTTACTAGGTGCTACTTAGCCCTAAGTATCTGATCTACTTAGCCCTAAATATCTAATAAACTGATTACTATTACAATACAAGAATTCTTTTAGTCTAGGTGAGAAATTTTTCTCTGATTTCAAGGACTTCTTCATCTCAAAGATTTCCACAAAAACAGAAATTATGGTATATGAATGGCTATTTAAAAAAAAACACTGCTTCTACATTAAAGATGGTGGAAAGTGTCTGCAGGTTTCCTATTAATGAAACTTTTATATTCTATGATCATCTCACAGGCATCAGAGGTTAGGTGCCATAGAAGCACTATTGCTCTGCTATTCTCAGAATAATTTCTATTGGCCAGTATCTGCTACAAATGTACTATGTCCTTCTCACTGAGCCCCACACACCTGAGAACAGGCATACACATCATTTTGACAAGTAATATGAAAAAAGCAAAAAGGCAAATTGTTTGTGAATCTAGGTCCACAGTGTGATCACTGCCCCCCCAAAGAACTCAGTCTTCAAAGTATTGCTATGCTATGTGAGCAGAAAAACCAATCAAGCTGCTATTGACTGACAGTTTCTCAGTATGAAAACCTGCCATAGCAGAAAAACCTCCACACTGATAGCGAATCTGCTGTACTTCAAAAAGATCTGGTGCAAATGTCAACAAAGTAGAATTTTCTAATGTTACTTCTGTGCTCAAAGAATTTTGATGGAGAAAATTGCTCAAAGAAAATCTCGCCTTGTCTACTGTTACTAAAGGCCTCCAAATTTTGGTGTATTTGTGAGTCAAAGAAGAAAACCCATTAAGACAAACTACTTACAACTCACTCAAAGAAACTGTAGAAAGAAGAAATGCAATTCAGTTGAAATTCAGTCAGAAATGACTGAATGCAAATACCACCTCAGATCCCTTTCTGTCGTTGTTGGATTAAATCTTTTTTTCTCTAAATTAAGGCAGTTAAACTCAATAGTGTAGGAGGGCCAATTGAGTCCATTAATATGAAATTTGGCAGGGAAACTTCATCTTCATATGATTTGTTTTCTAAACTGCTTATTGTGTTTTTGATTCATTTTTGAACTTCTGAAAGTTAGTTGATGTTCACTGAAATATAGTTGAATGCAAGGAAAATTCTTCAAGAAAGTCAATCATTTAAGAAGTCTTGCAAGAAATTCTTCCTAGCTATTATTGCAGATCATAATTAGAGAATGAGCAAAATGGACAGACAATCCAGCCTAAATAGCATATAACGCAGTGGCGACTCCTAAACTGTATACCAACCATCTTGTACCACCCAGTACTGGACCAATTTAAAGTGTTTCAGTGTCAGTCTCTTCAGCTACATCTTCTAGTTCTACTTGATTTTTATTAAACTGGAGACAAGTGGAATATACAGAAACATGTTCAAGTGATGAAATCGTATTATTTTAGATACCACATTGATAAGTGATAACTACAATCAGTGATTCAAACAGCTCCAAATGATGATTTTTAGGAATACTGACTAAGAACTTCATAGCTATCCCAGTCTTCCCAACACTGGAGATCAATATGATTAGCAGAAGATGAAAGGAAGTTTACCTATTCATTTTCATAATTAAAAACAAAATCATTTAAAGTAGACATCAGTATGTTGAGACTTCCCTTGGCTGGTTGGAAATGAATTCCTTGAAAGCAACAAGCATTTCTGGTGCAAGTGCTAATTCACCTTAAATTGTGTACTGAATGCTGTGCTCTTCAGAGGGCAGGGACTACCTTACACAACTTCCTTGGTATTCCCACTGCTTAGCACAGTGCCTGGATATAGTAGGTACTTAATATATGATTGCTGACTGACTCACAAACCGCCTGAACAGTTCTTGAAATTTAACGATGAATTCTTCAAAGCCTGTAGGAATCTCTCTGAGCAGACTTTAGCACAGCATTCTCTCAGTCAAACTTTGATGTTTATTTCATAAATTTGTTTCTGCATTGGGAAGAGACATTTTCTTATTTTGGTTACCTCCACATTTGTCTTTTGTGAGAGGGAAAAAATTAATAATTTGTACACTGTGAGGCAAAGCCTCTTACATGTTGACTCCAGTATTATTTAATCTTTATCTGTATTGTATCTCCTGTAATGAAATTAAAAGTGTAAAAGGTGATTTCTCTGTGTTAATTTATTTTGAAAAACTGCTTTAACTAAAATAATTTGTCCCTTCTTTCACTTCTTAAATCCAGAATTCTATTGGTCTTAATTCTGCCTCTCTAGATAGTGATAGAATTGTCGGATGTGTTAAAATGCAGTAAAACTCCCGCATGAAATTGGACAAAGTGTAATACCACCGTTTGGGCAGGCGATGGCAGACGAAAACTGTAATATCTGCATTGGCCACAAGAGGACAGGCGTTTCCCCCCCAAGAATGTCCGTGAACTGTAATATCCGCTTGACACACCAGATGTCAACGAAAGACCGTGTTATTTAACTCAGTCAAACAGTGCTGTCCTAAATGCCAAGGGTACAAGCACAGGTGAAAATAGTGAAATGAAAATTCGGACAATGATTTATTCAATCTGATCCAGTCCAATAAACATTTGTTGTTCAAAAAGCATTTCTTAAGGACAACTCTGTGCCAGGCACTGTGCTAACTCCTGGAAATACAAGAGAGGTTTGGGGGGGTTAGTGAGGGAAGAGGGGCAGTGTGTTTCCCTCAACAATCTATTGGGAAAGATACATAGCAAAGTAGATCGGGGAGAAATAGGGAATAATTAAGATGGGAAAGTCACTGGACTTAACAGAGGGTGCAGAAGACTAGCCATAGTACATGGAGCTTTAAAGAAGAGTTTAAAAGGTCAGGGGAACCAGCAGGTAGACAGGGGGAGGGAGGGTAGTCTAAGCAGGAGGGACAGCCAGAGAAATGCCTGGAGTGGAGAGATGTGGTGCCTGGTCACTGAACAGCAAGAAGGCTGGTGTCACTGCATCAAAGAGTAAGTGAAAGAGTAAAGTCTAAGAAGACTTTAAGGAAAGGAAGGAGCCAGGGTAGGAAAAGGACTTGAGTGCAAAACAGAATTTTAGATATGATCCAGAGGAGAGAGAAAAACACTGAGTGCCTTTAGTGAGTAGACAAATGACATGGTCAGATGTGTCCTTCTCAAAAACTGCTTCGTTGACTGAACGTTGGAATGGAGTGGATAGAGATATCTGAGGCAGGGAAACCCACCAGCAAGCTATTGCACTAGGCTGGGGTGTGTTATGTCAGGGGCCTGAATCAGAGTGATAGAATCATCAGAAGAGATAATGGGGCACAGTAGAGAGATGTGAAAAAAGTAAGTGACAGGGCTTGGCAACAGATTGGATATGGGGGTGAGAAATACTGAGAAGTCAATTTCAACTTTGCAAAACCTCTCAAGTACTTCTCTCTGTCAGTGACACCATTCTGGTCCAGTCTTTATCACCTCACTGTTTGATGACTGCAAGAATCTGCTACTAGGTTGTCTTCCTTTAAGTCTCTCCCCAATTCAATGCATTCACCAATAAAATGGTTTTCCTATATCCTTCTATTAGCCCTCCACTCAATAAACTCCAGACCAAATGCAGAATGTTCTCTGTCAACCAGTCACAGATTTTGGTCTGAGAAAGATGAATATGATTAGGAAATGTCTGTTGCTTTATTTCTCTCCAAGCTGGGGACAAACATGCATGATGGCTAACAGCTTGGAACTGAGAGTTCATTTTGGGCTTTGGGTACATAGTTCATCTACCCTCCAAAGAGGTGCTAATGTCCCCCCATAATCATTTTACCTTTGAACAAAGGAAATTCATCTTTTATCAGACTTCCCCCCAGATCTGGGCTATCCATTCTAGAAAGAAGATTCTACCTCTACCTCCCCTTGAACAGAATACAATGAGCCTCCCTACACCAGATTAAATTGCTTCTAAATTTGAGATGGGTTTTGACCAGGATAAGGAGAATAAATACAATCTCAGTATCAGAAATGTACTTCTGAAGACAAACTGAACTTGAAATCAGGACTTGGGAAGAAGGGAGATGGGGGAAGCTCATAATCTCCAAGATAAAGATTATTAAAAATACATTTTCACATCTCTTTGCATCCAAAGCCCTTCAGAATCCACTGCTTTTCTACATTTACAGTCTTCTTAAACCCCATTCCCGAAAAGTATACTTCCATCCAGTGGCAGTAGATTCTTGCCTGTTCCACAAACAAAACCCTTATCTACAAGCATCCTTTATGGCTGTCCTCAATAAGTGGAATACTATCCTTCACTCCAACTAACCACCTCCCTGTCTAACTTGAAGCAAGAAGTACAATCAGAAATCTATAGGAAACTGTCTTTAACTCTTCTTAACTCCAGTGCTTTCCATCTTTTAATTATTTCCTATTTATCCTATATACAGCTTGATATATATATATATGTATATACATTGTGAATGGATTTTTAAAAATCATTAAAATAAAAAATTGGGACAGACAATGAAAAAGCAAGCATTAAGTTCTACAATCTATGACTTCTAAGAAACATTTGAAAAACAAAGACATATAATAGAACTGAGGGATTGGAGAAAAAAAATGCCATTCTTCAAATGGAATAAAAAAAAAAGGAAGAGCATCAAAAAATGTATGTGACTGACCAAAAAACAAATATTCCAAAAAATGAAAAGGGATAAACAATGAAAGTACACTTTATTGAAAGGAAACAATCAGTAACTAGAATGCAATGTCCCTACACTGAAATACACAAAAGAAACATTTACTAAGTTACAAAACAGCAGAAAAAGTCACACAATGATCACAGGAGACTCCAGTATCCCTCGCTCAGTTTTAAATATGTTTAACAGAAAGAAAAAAAATGAAAGGGAAAATATGGAACTAAACAAATTGCTAAAGAAACTAGAGTTAAAGACAGATGTTGTCTTCAAAAAGGATTAGCAGAAGCATACACATATTTCTCAGTTCTACAAAGAAACTTTCAAAAATTGACTCTATGTTAGGATACAGATATTGCATGAAATTTTAAAAGGGAGAAATATTAAACACACATATGACGTGCAGAACTACACACACTTACATGAATATAATGTATATATACATATATGCATATGTGTGAAAAATATTTACATATGCCATGATGCAGTAAAAATATTCACTAGTTCAGAGATAAGAAGCAAAGTCATGGGTATAAAAAGAGACTAAACAAATAAATACTAAATAATAAGTGGTTCAAAGAAGAAATAATACATACAATATTTATACGAAAAATTTAAAGTTAAAACATCATACTGAAATTTTGTGCATTCAGCCAACACAATCCTCCAGGGAAAATCATATTGCTACAAATACACATTAAAAACAGAAAAAGAAAAGGTTTATCAAAGGAATGTGGATTTAACAATTTAGAAAGCAAAGAAAAGAACCTAAATGAAGCATAAAAGAAAATTATTAAAATTTAGAAGAAAAACAAAGGGTAAAAACGTCAGAAAATATAAAAGCAAAATATGCTTCTTTGAAAACAATAAAGATAAAACATTAGCTAATCTGATGAAAAAGAGAACAGAAAAATCCAATCAATTAAAACGCAAATGAGCACAGTAAAACACAACAAAACCAGAATAAAAGGATCCACAACATCTCACACAAAGTTATGTACAAACTAAACTGATAACAGAAAAGAAATTGTCAAAAAGGCTCCAAACATACACAATATCCAAATTATGAGAAAGGCAGTTAGAGACATTACAGAAATCAATCTCAAGAAATAAAATCACTTTAGCTATAAAGGAACAGGCAAAGGAAAAAAATTCCTTGTTTTGATGGATTCAAAGGAGAAACATCAAACTTTTAAAGAAAAAATTGGTGCCAATACACAAAAACTATTTTAACAACCGAGAACATAAGCACCTTAATACAATCTTTTTTGAAAGATACATGCTTTGAATGCCTAAACTAGGGAAGTTTCAAACACAGAAGGAAAACTATAAGCCAATATCATTAATGAATATTTTCTCAAAAATTTTACGCAAACACCTGTAAAACAGATTATAGCATATTATCCTAGAAATCGTTCACCATTACCAAGTGGGAGTAGCACCAGGAAGGCAAGAATGGTTCAGTATTAGGGGAAAAAAATCAATGCAATTAGTGATATTAAAAGCTAAGATACCAAAAATCAACTGAATCTCTCCACTGCTACAGATCAAATCTTTGATGAAAGGTAGCACCCTTTTATGCTAAAATCTATAAAAAATTTAGTCATATACGGACTTTTTAGGTCACAAAATGTATCTGTCTAAACCTAAAAGCACGCATCATGTGCCCTGCAAATATACTAGAAGATTTCTCAGTAAATACTAGAAAGAGGGAAGGATGCTAATTTGCCTCATTGTTGCTTGATATTTTTTCTGGAAACACTAGCAAAAGCAATAAAATTAAGAGAAAGACATTAGTCATACAGAAAGGTTAAGATTGTATAAAACTATCCCTCTCTACTGATCATATGATGACATGTTTAATAAATTAGAGGGAATCAGCAAAAATACTAACTCCTAGACAATATACACAGCAAACTTCAGAATACCAAGTGAACTCCCAAAAATAAACAGCATTCTCCATAATGATAACAAAATTCAAGAAACATCAAGAGAAAAATAAATCCCATTTCAAAAAAAGGGAAAAAAACACAAACCAAAAACCTGCTTCTTTAGAAATTCCAAAAGCCCAAAAGGAAGAATGAAAAGGAAGTCACTCATACACTCCCTTACTGACCTCTAAATACCCAGAAAATACCACCCCAGGAATAATTCTGGAAGAGTTGTGTCAGCAGAAAGATGGGGTGCAGCAGTCTTGTAGCCCAGCAAACTTGGGGGCTTAATAGGGGGGTCCCTGACACTTTTGGTTGAAGGGGAGAAGTACAGGATGGGAAGGGTCCCAGCAAGCAGTGGAAAACTCCACTACAACAAACCATGAGGGAGATCCTGAGCCCTACGGTGGTAGAGCAGGCAACCACAAACACCAGGATCCCTGAGGGTCTTGGCACAGGCAGGCGAACGGGTAAACTCAAGCTTGGAAAACCACTACATGGGCTGGAAGTCAGGTATCCATTAGTAGTCAAACCTTCCAGTGCTTCAAAGCAGTCCAGGGGAATAGGTGCCCTCCAGGGGCTGCATCCTCACCCTGATCCTGAAAGATTCAGTGTTGCTTAATTAGAACTGGGTATGCAACTAAAAAAGCTATAAAAAGAGCAAATTAAAGGGGCCCAATTAAATACCCAATTAGAAATTCTGAAAACAAAAGGAGAGATTAATAAAACTGAAATTAAGAAAACTATTGAACTAATAAATAAAATTAAGACCTGGTTTTGTGAGAAAATTTAAATGGATAAACCTTTGGCTAATTGGATTTTTTAAAAAGGAGAAATGCAAACTACCAGTATCAAAAAAGAAGAGGGTGAATTCACCACCAGTGAAGAGCAAATTATGGCAATAATTATGAGCTCTTTTGTTTAATTGTATACAAATAAGTTTGACAATCTTAATGAAATGGATGAATATTTACAAAAATATAAATGACTTAGTTTAACAGAAGAGAAAATAAAATACTTATAAATAGCTTCTCTGATCTCCCACTCTGACCCTAAAAACCCAGAAAACACTGAACCATTATAAAATCCTGGAAAAGTGGAACCAGCTGTAGGCTAGGGGGTGCTAGAGGAAGGGCATGGCTCTGGCTTTGCTAAGATTAAAGTGCAGGGTAGGAAGTGTCCAAACAATCCCAATCTCAGTAGACTAGCAGGACATCCTGAACCTCAGTGCAGTAAAGCCAGCAAACACTAACACCAGAATCCGAGGTATGCCTTTGTACAACCAATGGAATTGACAGACATCAGGGTGGACATATCCGCCAGTGGTTGAGCCTGCCTGAGCTCTAACTCAGGGGCATAGAGGTGGAATCATGAAGAGAATAGATAACTCCTCCCCCACATCTCATACTGTGAGCTTCAGTGTAACTCAAGGGAAATGCCAAAAGTCCTGGTCTTGGCTTTAGTCTGGGCACTCAGAGGCCATAGCACAGAAAGATAACAACCAGGTCACTAATTCCTAGCATAAAAATCAAGATCAGAGTCCTCTGTACTCCAGAAGCAGAAATCCACTTTAAAAGTCAGGAAACACTCAACCACAATGGGGAAAAAATGGAAAAGCAAAAACTATTGAATCCTATTATAGAGCAAGAAGACTAAATATCAGAAGAGGACAGCATTGACCTTACACCCACATCTGAAACCTCAAAAGGGAATACGAACTGATCTCAAGCCATAAAAAGCATTAGTGGAATAGCTCAAGAAGTGTTTTAAAAGCCAAATTAGAGAGTTAGAAGAGAAATTGACCAATTATTTTAAAATTACAATTATCAAAATGGAACAAAAAAATTCATTGAAGAAGACAGGTCCTCAATAAGCAAAATTTATGAAATGGAAAAAGAGTTTCAACATATAACAGGAAAAAAACTTCCTTAAAAGTAAAAACTGAACAAATGGTAAAGGAGCTTCAAAAATTAACCACAAAAAACAATTCGCTAAAAGTTAGAATCAGTCATACTGTAGTTAATGATTATGGGGCATCAAGAATCAGTCAAACAGTTTTTGGTGGAGCCAAGATGGTGGAGTAGAAGCACAAATTTGGTGTGAGCTCCCACTCCAATCACTTCAAAAACATGTAAAAAATGTCTCTAAACAAACTTTAGAGCTACAGGACCCACAAAGTGACAAAGAGAAATAAACCTCCCTTTGAAGGAAGCCTAGCAGGCAAACAAGAA
>CM053602.1:59117165-59145304 GCA_028646575.1 Pseudocheirus occidentalis | reverse complement strand
AATATTATATACAATCTTCAGAACAAGAAGAGTCTCAATATTATATCTTATTACAGAAAGGAACAAGAGAAGAATCAGCTGGTTTCCCTAAGGGAGAAACCAGCTTCACATTTTAAAGATTCAATCAATCCAGCTAAGGATTCAATCAATCAATTAACAAAAGGAATGACCTAGTTTCCCTAAGAGGGAGTTGATTCAATCAACAATTCACAATATACTGATCTTCCACTCCTGGGGCAACCATTAAATTTAATTTCCAAATAAAGTACTTAGAAAAACCACACAATCCTTCCACCCCTTGATTTCCAACAAACCTCAGTTTAGTCCATGGGGAGGCCTTTTCTTCATTTTGACTCTAGGTGGTTTCTCTGATTCCCTGGATCCTCTTCCCTGGTCCCAGCTCCCTCCTGAATCTGCCAGACAATCACCTAGATTCAGGAGCTGAAAGCTGGCAGGTTCTCATCCAGTCCTCAGAGATGAACGGTTCCCAGGTCCTTGTCCAGTCCTCAGGGAAATCCCTGGCACACACTGAATTTCACAAGGTTCAGCAAACCTCAAACACTTCCTGACTTCTTTTGCCTGGAACTCAAGGATCAACCAGGCCATCAACAAACAAAGTCCCGTCCTGTTCATGTCTTCAGTCAGCTTTCAGATCCTAGGAGAGGAACACACTCTCTCTCTCCCTCTCAGCTGACTTCAGTCTCCACGAATCCTCCTTCACTGAGGAGCCAACTCCAAAATCCATCTGTCTCTCCAAAATTCTCCTGCTTATAAGCACTGGCCTTCTCCAAAGTCAACAAGGGAGTTCACACCTTCTCACCAATGGACAGAGTTCTATACTAAGCCCTAAATATCTGATCTACTTAGCCCTAAGTATTCGATCTACTCAGCCCCAAGTATCCTATAAACTTAGCCCTAAATATCAGACAAATTGATTACCATTACAGTGTTGCAAGGTCCACAATACGCCCAGTGCATATTACTATCTTTATTTATCTGTGTGCCTGTGTACATTTAGAAAGATCTCTTTTTTTGTCACTCTGCAGTTTTTCCTGTTGCTTTCTGCATTTTTCTCTCCTCTTATGTTTCTGTTGTTTAAGGTGTTCATGATGCAGATAATCTCTTCAGTTCTGATTTTCTTTCTGAAAATATTTCAACCTCTTCTTTATTATTCAGTGCCTATTTTTTCTTTATTGTTTGACTCAGCTTTTTTTTACTTTGTTATGATTTCCTATTGTCCCATACCATAGAAACATCTAAAGGTCCTTTATATTTGGTGCATAATTATTACTTTGAGGATATCTGAGATGTCCTGGGGAGATGTTAAAAATATTAGTCTGCTCTCTTGTTCTCACATGGCCTAGATGTGTATACTTTGTATTTAATAACCACCCATTGCTCCTTGATTCAACATACTAGCCAAGACCCAAATAGTCATTTGCAGCCAAGTCTGCTCAGACAACTCTAGAATTCTGTTACTGAATCAAAAAAGCAAAGTGTGGCAATAAATTCAAGAGTATGTTTTCTCTCTTTCCTTTGAAGGACAGTCCTCAATTGAATAGAGCAATTTAGGTATCTCTGTTTAAAAAGAAATATCATATAATCACAATTTACTTGTCAAAATTCCTTTGGGCTTCCTCCTCAGCTTGATGAAGCCAAGTGGTACAAACATTATTTCTGAAAGAGGCTAACTATATATTTGCTACCACTCTCAGTGAATAGGAATGAACAAATTTATTTTCTTTTTTATTGTATATTTTATTTATTTTTCATTTTCAGCATTTACTTCCATAAGATTTTGAGTTTTAAATCATCTCTCTCACCCTCTCACCACCCAAGTGTGCAGTCTAATACAGACTCTAGTTATATTTTCTTCTTAATCTAATTTTCACATTAGTCCTTATGTAAAGAAGACTTAGAACAAATGGAAAGAACCACAAGAAAGAAGAAACAAAACAAGAAAAGTAGAGCAAATAGTCTGCTTCCATCTGCATTCAGACTCTAAAGTTCTCTCTCTGGATGTGGACAGCATTTTCCATCATGAGTCTTTTGGAGCTGTCTTAGATCCTTGTGTTGCTGAGAAAATCTGAGTCTATCAAGGTCAGACATCACACAGTGTGGCAATTACATCACACAATGTTCTCCTGGTTCATTTAACTCTGCATCAGTTCATATAAGACTAAGTTTTTCTGAAGTCTACCTGTTGATCATTTCTTACAGCACAATAGTATTACATAACATTCATATACCACAACTTGTTCAATCATTCCCCTATTGATGGGCATCCCCTCAATTTCCAGTTCTTTTCCACCACACAAAGAACTGCTAAAATATTTCCACACATGTGGGTCCTTTTCCCATATGTTTGATATTTTTAGGATATAGCACTGGAAGTAGTATTTCTGGGTTCAGATAGTATACACAGTTTTATAGCCTCTTTGGCATAGTTGAGGGAATACATTTCTAGAAAATACCAAAGGAAAAACATTTCCACAATTGATCATATTAATAAGGCAAAAATTCTCCTCTGATTGTATAGAGGGCTAGGTGCAAAGTGCATGTTTCTGAACCAGGGGAAGTCAAGAGAAGGAAAACATGAAGAATAAGGATGAGAAGAGGAGAAAAAGGAGGAAGAGAAAGAAAGAAAAGAGAAAAGCAAGTTCTCAAACTAAATTCTTACAAAGAATTAGTTGACCTCACAGTTGTGAAGAATTATCCTTTATATTTCCTTTATGCTTCCACAAATGGTTAAAGCAATTCTTAGCCTTGACCTTATGACTATGTTCCACTTAGACATTTAAAATAAGTCTAAAATGTGTATTATACTTTTTACATAATTATCACCTTTTATCAAATGCTTATTAAAGAAAGTGCTTTATGTTTTTTTGTCTCATATGAACCTCCTAGTTATCCTGTGAAATTGGCACTTTCATTAGCCCCACTTTAATTATGAAAAATGTAGGCAGAAAGCAGATAGCAAAGAAATTTAGCCTGGATGTGTTCTAAGAACCTGACAGGAGGGATCTTTCATCAGGGAAAGTGGAAAATGTTCAGAGACTAAGAAAACACATTTTCATAGCCAGTGGGACCATAGTCAAGTCTGGGAGTAACCATAGATATGAGAATGTGAGAGCTAGGAAGAAGGGATATCAGAACTAGGAGGGCCCTTACATCATAGAAAGTGAGAAGTAGCAGTGACCTTAACACCACAGAATGTCAAAGATGGAAGAGTCCCCAGAATGAAGGTAAGCTTGAACCATTTATAAAGTGTTTGACAAATGGCTCGTTTTATCTTCACATTATAACCAAGTGAGACAGGTGCTATTATCATCCTCATGTTCTATAGGAGGGACCTGAAGTAAAGAAGGATCAAGTGACTTATCTGGAGCCACAGGCCTAGTCATTGCCTGAAGGCTGATTAGAGCTCAGGCCTTTCTGACTGCAGTTCCAGGGCTCTAACCCCTCTGTTATCTGGAAGCCTTTCTTGGGCGCTCAAAGGGTTCTTACTAAACACAAAACCGTAGAGAGGAAGTAGTTAAAATACACAAACTTATATTTTCTCCGTCCAGTGTGCCAAGCTTAAGATTGATAACGTAGAAAGACCAGACAAAAATACTTATGGAATGATAAATAAGTTTTATTGCAACAAAATTTTTATCAGTCATGTGCTAATTTTCCAAATTAAAACATAAGTTTTGCAACACAATACCCAAGAGAGACCATGCAAACACAGTAGCTTTTATGGATGAAGGAAAAATGAGAACCATGAAAATAATTACTTGTACTAACCTGATAAGCTAAGATATCTATGGATGTTACTCTAACTGCCAATTAATGCAGAGTATTTTTTAAAGTAGGGTTTTAAATTGGCAAGGATTAGAAAGATATTACCTTTGTGCTTTTTAATCATTTCATTGTTAAGTTAGACATTCATTAAAGAAAAAGTCACAGAAGCCTAGAATGTCAAAATAGAGCAGGGCCCTAGGATGGAGATGGTCAAGACTGTCAGGGGATTTGGAATTTAGATTGTCTAGTCTGGATCATCCCATAAAGAGGAACATGTTGGATATGGCAGGGCATTTAGAAAAAAGATGTCTCAGTGATAGGAGAGCCCTTACAATGAAGGGCAAAAGTACTGAGAGGCTATAACAACATGGGATTTTGGAAATGTAAGGCAGCTCATTATATAGATACTAGCTAGCATTTATTAACTGCTTTAAAGGTGGCAGATCACTTCATAAGCCTTATTTCATATTATCCTATTATTATTATCCCCCTTGTACAGAAGAGGAAATGGAGGCAGAGGTTAAGTGACTTGCCCAAGGTCACAAAACTAGTATGTGTCTGAAGTCACATTTGAACTCAGCTCTTTCTGACTAGAGGCTCAGGGCTCTAAGTTCCTTCAAACTTGTGTGCTATCTTGATAGCTTGGTGGGACTGTGGAACCCCAAAACTCTGAGCCTCAGTTTCATCATCTGAAGGTAGTGATAAGAATATCTCCAAGGAATTATGCTCAAAGTAATACCACTACTGGTCCTGTATCCCAAAGAGATCATCAAAAAGAGAAATTGACCTAAATATACAAAAATATTTACATCAGACCTTTTAGTGATGGGAAAATATTGGAAACTGAGGGGATGCCCATCTATTGGGGAATGACTGAACACGTTGTGGTATAAGAATGTAATGGAATGCTATTGTGCGGTAAAAAATGATGAACAGGTAGATTTCAGAAAATACTACAATGATTTATATTGTAAATTCCCAAACCTATCTGAGCCTCAGTTTCCTCACCTGTCACACAGTGATGATGCTATCTCCAGGGAAAGTTGTGAGAGTCACATGAGATAGTACATGTGAAATACAGGTCTGGATCTCCTCTCCCCATCCCCAATCACACTGGCAGGTCAAGCTCTCAGAGATCAACTGACACACCTCCTTTAGGATTCAGAGGTGGGCCTGAGGATGTTTCTCCCTGTTTGATAACTGGATATAATGTGCTGCACCTGATTTAATTACCTTTAAGAAAAGGCTATGATTGCTCCCTCTTCGACTCCTCACCCCCTTTTCTCCCCTTCCTTGTCCCTTGTCCCTTTCCCCTTCCCTCTCCCTATCCACCTCCCTTTGCCTTCCCCTCTCTCCTCCCCCATCTCTATCCTTCCCTCCATCTATCTCCTTCCTCCCTTCTCCAGCCTAGATGATGCTGTTGTGGAGATGGCTGAGGAGGCCATGGAACCTGCCAGGTGGACATCACTGGGCTGTGCCAGGACATGTTCTCCAAAATGGCCATGTCCCTGACCAGGGAGCTGACAGCCACCAATGAAGATTATAAACTTCTGGAAAATATGAATAAACTGACTAGCTTAAAATATCTAGAAATGAAAGATATTGCAGTAAACAAACATAAGTAGAAACCTAAAGGACTTAAACTAGAAATCTGCAGGACTTCAGCCTTATCTGGATCAGATCACTTTAATTGAGGAGCAAATAGCAGATCTTGAGCCGGCAGCTTATAAGTTGGATGCATATTCAAAGAACCTAGAAGCAAAGTACAAGAAGTTAGAGAGGCAATGAAAGAAATCTTTTTTTCTTTCTTTTTTTTTTTGCATTTTGCACGGGGAAGGCAGAGCAATTGGGGTTAAGTGACTTGCCCAAGTTCACATTTCTAGTAAGTGTAAAGTATCTGAGGGCAATCCCTTTGGAATTGTCAGGGATCATTTTCCTGCTAAGAAAAGTTAATTCATTTACAGTTGATCATTATACAATATCATTGCTACAGTATTCAATGTTCTCCTGGTTCTACTCATTTCATTTTGCATCACTTTATTTAAGTCTTTCCAAGTTTTTTTTTTCTGGAAGCATCCAATTCTTCATTTATTAGAGCAAAATAATTTTCCCTAACAATTGTATAGCACAACTTGTTTACCCATTGTCCAATTGATAGATTTCACCTTAATTTCCAATTCTTTACCACCACTAAAAGATCTGCTATAAATACTTCTGAACATATTTGTCATTTTCCTTTATCTTTGAACTTTTTGAGATAGAAACTTAGTAGTGATATTGCTGGATCAAGGGTTATACATGGTCTTATAGTAAACATGGGTATAATTCCAAGTTGCTGTCCAGAATGGTTGGATCAATTCACAACTCCACCAACAATGCATTAGTGTCCCAGTATTTCCACATACACTCTAATATTGTTCACTTTCCTTTTCTGTCATTTTCACCAATCTGATAGTGGTCAGGTGGTATCACAGACGTGTTTTAATTTGCATATCTCTAATAAATAGCTATTCACAACCTTTTTATAGGCCCAGAGATAGCTTTGATTTGTTAGTCTAAAAACAACCTGTTCTTATCATTTGGCCATTTTTCAGTTGGGGAATGATTCACATTCTTATTAATTTGACTCATTTCTCTATATATTTGAGAAATGAGACCTTTGTTAGAGAAACTTGCTTTCAATTTTTTTTCTAGTTTCCTGCTTTCCTTCTAATCTTGCCTGTATTTTTTGGTTTGTTCAAAACATTTTTAATTTTATGTATGCAAAATTATCCATCTTATATCCTGTGAGGCTTTCTATCTCTTGTTTAGTCATTAATTCATCTCTTTTCCATAAATCTGACAGGGAAAATATTCTATACTCCTCTAATTTTATTGTAATACTACCCTTTCTCTCTAAATCATGTTCTCATTTTGACCATGTCTTGGTATACAGTATGAGATGTTGGTGTATATTTATGTTCTGGCAGTCAACTTTCCAGTTTTCCCTTTAAATATATAGTGTGGGAGTCAGGGTGTTGCTTAAATTAGCTATATGACTCCAGAATGGCACTTGTTAAATTTTCTTTCTTTCTTTTTTTTTTTGCTTTTCTTTTTTTGGGGGAGGGGTAATAGGGGTTAAGTGACTTGCCCAAGATCACACAGCTGTGTGTGTGTGTATGCGTGCACGTGCATGTATTTTGATTTCTGAAGCTGGATTTGAGCTTAGGTCCTCCTGACTCCAGGCCTGGTGCTCTATTCACTGCAGTGCCAGCTGGCTGTACCTGTTAAATTTTCAAGATGAACACTTACAAGTTATATAACAGCAAATGCTAAAAGTTGGGACTTGACTTATTATTTTGTTGATTGTCTAGTCTTCAGAGAGTAACAATGGGCACTGTATTTTTCATGCTAACTTTTGTTAAAATTGACCAGCCCACGCTGGTTCTGGGTTATATTCTCCACTATTAGAGAATGCATGAAGCACCCTTGAGGGACTGTACTAGAGCCTAAAATTACCAATGGAATCAATAATCCCCATAATCTTAGCACCTAAAGAGAGGCTTTGTCTCTTCTTTGTCTGTCAAAAGATTTTGTATGTCACCCACAAATGGTAGGAGGATTTTAGAAACGATGGGGATCAGAATAATTTTAAGTGTAAAACATCAAATTCTGAAGAAGAAACGTTCCTGTTACAGAGACCTATAGGACTAAAGTTCTCACTTTTTACAGAAATATCTAATGAGGATCCAATATTATATTAGATCTTAAGTTTGTTTTCATATGAGTGACTATTTTAAAGAAGCTTTTGGAACTAGTGCCCCTTCTCCACCAACATCTGATGGAAGCAAAAATTATTCATTACTGACAACAGGATATGTATCAGCTGAGTCACTACGATAATATAGATTCTAGACCAAATTGCATTGAGTACTGGCTATGCGATGGGGGGTTGTGGTTAATGCAAGGGATAAATTTTCAAGATTATTTTAATAATTCATACAAATGATCCAGACTCAGACACTTGACACAAAAAAACCCAGCCATGTGACCCTGGGCAAGTAACTTAACCCCCGATTGCCATCCAAAAAGCAAACAAACAAACAAATAAATGAATGAATAAATAAATGAATGAATGAATGGATAAATAAATAAATAAAATAAAATAATTCATACCAATGGAAGCATATTCCAAAGGAATGGCAACTTCCTAATACCATTTTAAAGTACCAATAAGGGGATAAGAATAGGCCCTCCAACTAGAGACTTATTTCCTTCAGTAATTCCGTTGGCAAAATCTGTTCCTCAGTTCTGTCCATCAGAGGGGGGATTAGAATAGAAGAAAATGATTCCTCCACAGGTCCCAGAAGAGTCTAAAGCCAACTGACTGGTACGGGGAATATAATTTCCTTTTACACTGTGTCCTGGCTGCTACTCAAAATGAAAAGAGAATATGTTTGGGAGCCTAACTGGATCGCCCAGATACATTTGCTTTGATGCCACTTCAGATTATCTGGTTGGCACTGAAAAGTTCTGGCTTTAAAGATGAGGCCATTGGTGTCATACAGAGACTTTTAGAGGATACTCAGTCAACTATTTTTAACAAACATGAATCTTCTCCAAGCATTGCCATTTATTCAGAAGTCAAGACAGTGGTGGCCTTAGACTAATAAAATTTTAACTTATCTCTCTGTGTTAAAATTGTTTTTTGTTCTGGTACTGCTGACCATCCCTCCCCTTGTAGGATGTACAGTAAGGAGCTTTATATGTAGCCTCTATAAAGGAAAGAGCAAATAAGATTGCAAAGGAAGACCTAGAAGTAGCATGCAGTCTGAAAGATCAAAGGAGCATCATTTACCAATTACATCATCTGTTGACCAAAATTCACATCTTTGTAATATGTACTGAATGAGAGGAAGCCATCTAGGTTCTGTTTGTCAAAATTTCTGGTTTGTCAAAATTTCTGTAAATTCCAAGCAAAATTCAGAATTCCACAGTTCTGGAACAGCAGAACTTCAAAAAGGTGCTGTTAAATTTGGTATGATGATTTTGAAGTTTTACTGACTATTTGGAAATGATTTGGCTGTTAAAGAATAAGGGGGCACAGATAGAAATCAGTCTGTTTCTCAAAAACATCCTAAAAAACAAAACTTCAGATTCCTGCCCTCTGAGCAGTCTTCCATGTCCATGTGGCCCATGCTGTTTAGTTCTCCTAACTCCAATCCATGGTCATATTGAGGATATTCTCTGCCTCTCCTTCCTCCCCATCCTCTTCCTCATATTGTTCCCACACTGCTTTCTGCCTCTGGATCATTTTCTCTGTGTGTTGTTGCCATTTTTAAAATTTTTGCTACCATACCTTCTGAATTAAATTAAGTATGATTACTTCCCCATTTCTGAGTGTCAGTCATGGGCTTCCCCAATGAGTAGACAAAGAAACAGGCATGCCTGCTGTGATTCTATAGTTTCATAAATTGATTATCAATTTGCTGTGGAGCAGATAATTCATTACTTGAGAAGGACGTTGTCTACTATTTGTTGATGGCAGGAGAAATGATGTCCTCCCATATGTGCAATATATCTCTTCCCTAGAGCTATGAAAGGTAGATGTTTTCTCTCATTTTTTTAGTATCATCCTTAATATTACAGTGACATATGTTTAGAATTTATTGTACAAAATGGTGTCACTTGTTGATCTAACCTAAATTTCTATTTTTCTGGCCACTTTGTTGGTATGAAATGTGTTTTGAAATTGTGTTCATATGGTTCCTGGGTTTGTCTTGGCAGGAAGACTCCCCAATATTTTATGTTGTCTATAGTTGTTTTAGGATGAGTAGATGGTACAGTGGCTAAACTGCTGTTCCTAGAGTCAGGAAGACCTGAATTCAAATCCATCCATAGATACTGATTAGTTGTGTGATCCTAGGCAAGTCATTTAACCCAGTTTACCTCAGTTTCCTCCTCTTTAAAATAAGCTGGAGAAGAAAATGGTAAGACAATCCCATATGTTTTCCAAGAAAACCTCAAATGGGGTCACAAAGAGTCAGACATGACTGAAATGACTGAACAGCAAACTCACTGTTTTGTGTTTTTAATGTCATGATGAATTACGTATTTTTTTTCTCCTGCTTTGTCTTGTAGCCACTGCTGCTTACAGAGATTCTTATTTCTGCATTCTTGCTCTCAGCTTCTCTGTTGCTTTCCCCTAGCTTTGACACTATCTTGTTCTGTCTGTACAGGCATTTGCATATGTGTATATGTGTGCATCTCCTCTGTTCTGGGCTAGTATCTAAGGTGCTTTTTTAATTCTGTGCCTCCATGGTTGCTCAGAATAAAGTGGTGAAGACACCCCCCCTCTCCTATTGGTTCCTAACTTTCTGTGAGGTTACCAAACAGGGGCCTGCTAAGGAGCTATCTCCCAGGAGAGCCAGTAATTCAGAATCTGACTTTTTCTTGGAAGGAGAGTAGTCACCATGGCAACTGGTGATTGGAATCAGCTGATGCTTCCTTCCTGGACACTGAATCCTTCCTCCAAAGGTATTCACAGTCTGAATTCACAATCTCTAGAGCTACTTCCTAGAATTTATTTTGGGATCCTTTCCTTCTGCAGAGACTTTTTTACTTCTTTCCCTTTCTCCCACCCACAGGAGAGACAAAAGTGAATAATGCTGGCAAGACAGAATACATATGAATTGACTTGTAGGAGGAAGGCAGGAATTCTTTTTTTTTAATTTAATTTATTTTTAATTTTAAGTTAATTTATTTATTTTCTTATTTACATCACTCATTTCCACGAGATTTTGAGTTACAGCTTTTCTCCCCATCTTTCCCCTACCCACCAATGCAAAACAGGGATTCCACTGTATAGCCCCTCCCCCAATCTGCTCTCTCCTTGTGTCCTCCCACATTGCCCCTCTGACTTCCTGGTAGGGCAGGATGGGTCTCCCTACCACAGTGCCTGTATATCTTAATTGCTAGTTGCATGTAGTTAATAATAATAATAACAATTATTATAATTATAATTATAATTATATATATATATATACATATATATTTTTAACATTTTATTATGGAACTTTAAATTCTAGATTCTTTCCCTTCCTCCCTTGTCACCTACCCCACTGGAAGGACAAACAATTCAATACAGGCTGTACATGTGTAATTACGCAGAACATCTCCACAGTGAATATATTGTGAGAGATTGATTATATGTCCCTCTTTCCTATCCCATCTCCACCTTATTCTATTCTCTATCCTGTCCCTGTCCCTTTACTGAAGTGTGTACTTCCAGCAACCCTCACCCCACCCTTCCCTCCCCTCCATCATCCTACCTCTCATCCCCATTCCCCCTACTCTCCTGTGTGGCAACATACCCAGTTTAGAGTTTATGTCATTCCTTCACTAAGCCAAATTCAATGAGAGTAAGATTGACCCTTTCCCTTTTGTCTTCCTGTTCTTCCCCTCCATTGTAACAATTATCCCTAGCCTCTTCTATATGGGATGATTATCCCCATTCTGTCTCTCCCCATCTCCTCTCATTCTAATCCTCTCCCACCTCAGAATTTCGTCTTTTAAAGTGTCATCCTTTAATATTCAATTGATCCTGTGCCCTCTATGTACACATAATATTCGCATACTCAGATATGTGTTTATACACATTTATTGACCCTCCTACATAGACATATGTGTATGTGTACATGTTTATATACATATTTATATACATGCATACATATATATATGTACATTTGTATTCCCTTAACCTATACTCAAAGTTTCATAAGTTGCAATTATCGTTTTTCCATGTTGGCATGTAAATATCTCAACTTTGTTAAGTTCCTTATGATTTCTTTTCCACATTTACCTTCTCATGTTTCTTGTATTTGAGTGTCAAATTTTCTTTTTAGTTCTGTTTTTTTTTTCAGCAAGAATGTTTGAAAGTCCTCCAACTCACTGAATGACCATATTTTCCCCTGGAACATTATACCCAGTTTTGCTGGGTAGGTGATTCTTGGTTTTAATACTAGCTCCCTTGGTCTCCAGAATATCATATTCCAGGCCCTTCAAATATTCAGTGTAGAAGCTGCTAGATCCTCGGTTATCCTAATAGTGTTTCTATAGAATTCAGATTGCTTCCTCTTGGCAGCTTGTAATATTTTCTCTTTGATCTGCAGACTCCAGAGCCTGGCTATAACATTCCTAGGAGTTTTGGAGATCTTCTTCAAGAGGTGATGGGTGAATTTTTTCAAGTTCTATTTTGCCCTTTGGTTCTAAAATATTAGGGCAATTTTCCTTGAGAATTTCTTGAAGGATGCTTTCTAAGTTTTTTTTAATCATGGCTTTCAGGTAGTCCAATAATTTTTAAATTGTCTCTCCTGGATCTATTTTTCCAGGTCAGTGGATTTTTCAAGGAAATATTTCACATTGCCTTCTATTTTTTTTCATTTGTTTGGATCTAACAGTATCTTGATTTCTCATAAAGCCATTTGCTTCCATTTTCTCCACTCTGATTCTGAAGGAATTATTCTCCTCAGTGAGCTTTTGAGATTCTTTTTCCATCTGGTAAATCTGACTTTTTAAGGCATTCTTCTCCTCATTGGCTTTTTGGGCCTCTTTTGCCATTTGAGTTAATTTATTTTTTAAGGTGTTATTTTCTTCAGTCAGGTTGTTGAATGTCTTTTCATGATTTTCTCACATCATTCTCATTTCTCTTCCCATTTTTTCCTCCACTTCTCTGATTTGGTTTTCAACATCTTTCTTAAGCTGCTCTATGGCTTTTAGGCAATCTTCATGTTTCTTGGAAGTTTTGGTGTGGGAGTTACGACTGTGTTGCCTTCCTCCCATTCCATGATTTGATCCTTTTTGTCCCCAAAAAAGGATTCTAGAGTTTCATTGCTGTTCTTAATTTGCTTCCTTTTCCTGCTCTTTTTGCCAGTGAATTACTTGATTTTTTAGCTCTGTGGAACTCTGCATCCAGGGGGGAAAGCTCTGTCCCAAATCACTGGGGTTTTTGCAGCTGCTGGAGCTTTTGGGAAGGCACTGGGTTTTTTTTGCTGCCCTCCACCTGCTTTGGCTCACTGAAAACGTACCCCAGGACTACCACCCAAGACCGCGATCTTGATCCAGGCCACTCAACACAAGAATACTTAGCCTATGAATAATTGTTTGCTCCCCCTACAGTCTGCAGGCTTGGAGCTCTGAAGCAGCTATGTGGAGGTAAGTGGTGGTAAGGCTGCCACTTCTGCTGCTTCCTTGCTCCGAAGGCTTTTCAGCTGGACCACTTTTCCGTCCCAAATTTAGCTAAATTCCACTGACTTTTCACTTAGTCCTTGTTTTTTATGGCTTCATAATTCTGGAAACTGCCACAGCTGCCACTGATCCACTTTCCTGAATGTTACAGCTGCCACTCATCCTCGCTGCACCGGGGCCAAGCTGTGGTTTCAGGCTGGGCTAGTTTCTGCTCCTAGCCTGCTGTGATGAGTCCTTTGTGCCAAGCTGCCTTTAGCAGGAGATGTGTTTTTCTGTATCTTGTGTGAGTTTTGGAGCCCTTAAATCTGTTTACAGTAATATTTCATGAATATTTGAGGTGGCTATATGCGAGATGCAAAACCTTGCTGCTTCTACACCATCTTGGCTCCACCCCCAACACAGTAATTGTTCATGTCCTTTACTCCTCCTTCAGACATCAGCTTGTAATTTCCCAGGAAGGTTGTTAAAAAATGGTCTTTGGATTCCAGCCTGAGGCCAAACTTGGGATTCCATCTTCTGCAGAGATTTTACTAGCATGCCTTCCTTACTCTCCCCATCTCCATTCAGTAAAAACCAAGGAAAGATTCTACCCAGTTATTTTAGAATGAAAGTGGTAAGGAAATGGAAGTAGGGAGACTGAAATTATGATACCTCCTGCCTGGGATCAGCCATAGGTTTGTAACCAACAAATTCATAGAGATTTGCCAAGGGTGCTACCCACAATTTCTCCACTTACTCCAAAATGTGGTTGATGCTCATTTAACCCAGACATATAAGCAAAGGGGAGCCAAAGCAGGAACTGGATAGAAAGCCATCTTTGTTCCCTCCAAATCCAATACCAAAGGCCATTCTCCTACATCATGGAGAAGCAACAAATTTTACAATCAGTGTTGGAGCAATTTTGAGATTGGGGAGGGAATATTTTCTGTACTTCTCCAATAATCCTCAATTACCTGCCACTTATATGCCCTTATTAATGGGGCAGTGAACATAGCACCAGCCCTGGAGTCAGCAGGACATGAGTTCAAATCAAGCCTTAGACACTTAACACTTAATACCTGTGTTAGTTTGGGCAAGTCAATTAACGCCAGTTTCCCTGACATTTCCCCCTCCAAAAGGGAAAAAAAAATACTAGATACTTATGTAAGAATCCCTCCAGTGTCAAAGTATTTAATTTCTCAGGAATTGAATAGTTCATCAATGAACTCTACCCCCCAACAAGGCTGTGGAAATGAAAATACCATGCCTGAGATTACTCGGGATGTTGCCAAGGCAGGAGGTATACACAGGCTGTGCCTTGTGCAAACCTGAGGTAATGCACTATACTTAACCATCCCCATTTGCCATCCTTACCCCTGCTTCAAACCAATGCCATACGTTGTTATTAAAGGCTTCTATGGGATAGGTGCCATGCATCACAACTCCCTAAGACTCTTAAATAACATGTATTGGATTTTGTGATTAAGGTTTGTTTCCTTCACTGTATTTATATCTCTGTAGTATGGAATAATTTCTGGGGATTGCCATGTGCTTAATAAATGCTGAGCAAACAGGCATCCTCCAGCAGCATAAGAAAATAGGACAGACCTGAGCATGCTTCAGTGTATCCCCAGGAAAATGTATAAACACTCACTGGGTCTCAGCACCCACCAGACACCACCACTAGGACCCCAGGTAAGTTACAGGTAAACTACCAGACACCTATGTCCTCCAACGCTGTATCAGACACAAAGGTCCCTAGGGGACCTCAAGGAAACATCACCATAATACCAGGTAAACATCCCAGGTCTGTAACCACTGGCACAAAAACCTTGAAAGAGTGTCCCTTCGGCCCCAGATACAGAGTTCAAATACAAAAGAAAGGGGAAAAGGCCGCAAAAAAGAGCAAAATGTAAAAAAAAAAGAATCTGACCATATAAAGTTATTATGGTAATGGGGAAGATCAAGACACAAACTCAGAAGAGGGCAACAATGTCAGATCACCTGCGGGCAAAAGCCCAAAGAAAACTATAAAGTGTCCTCAAGCCCAAAAAGAACTCATGAAAGAGCTCAAAAAGGAGCTTCAAAACAAAAAAAAAATAGAGAAGAGGAAAAAGAACAGGGAAAAGAAATGAGAGTGACATAAAAGAATTATGAAAGGGCGGGGATGAGCTAAAATGGCAGAAAGGAAGCAGTAGCTTTTCCAAGGTCCTCGAAGAATTCTGTCACTAAAAGCTAAAAAGTGAATTTGAATGGATTTAAGAGTGACGGAATCCATTGGGAGATGGAGCATGGCAGATTCCTAGCCCAGGAAAGTGCCTACTCAGGTTTGGGCAGGGAGAATGCAGAGCACAGAGAAGCTGAACCAGTGTGGATCTGAGAGCAGGGGATGGCAGACTGAGAAGAAGCCTCAGCCAACCAGCAGACTCACTGTGCTGGAGGGGTTTGCAGCTGTCTCACCACAGGAAAGAGGATCATTGAACTGGGTAGGAAAAAACACAGGGCCCACAATAGGGTAAACAGCTTTTCCTGGGGCAACCTGGATGTTTAAAATTACATGCCCAAACTTCCAAAAGCCAAGATGGAGGAATGAAATTTAGTTGCTCTGATCCCCCCTCACCTAGACCCAGAAAAGTCGTGAGTTAAATGCCCCACCCAGATGGGCATAAAGGAGGAAGTAGATAGCAAAACAATACTAGTGGGGGACCTCAATCTCCCCCTCTCTGAACTAGATATATCTAACCTCAAAATAAACAAGAAAGAACTTAAGGAGGCAAATAGAATTTTAGAGAGGCTAGACATGATAGATCGCTGAAGAAAACTGAATGGGGATAAAAAGGAATATACCTTCTTCTCAGCAATATGTGGCACATACACAAAAATAGACCATGGACTAAGGCATAAAAACCTCACAATTCAGTGCAGGAAGGCAGAAATATTAAATCCATCATACTGAGAGCATGATGCACTAAAAATTATATGCAATAAAGGCCATGGAAAGATAGGCAAAAACTAATTGGAAACTAAATAATTTAATCCTAAAGAATGAGTGGTTCAAACAAGAAATTACAGAAACAATTAGTAACTTCATTCAAGAGAATGACAATAATGAGACATCATACCAAAACTTGTGGGATGTAGCAAAGGCAGCACTTAGCAGAAGTTTTATGACCCTGAATGCATACATGGAAAAATTAGAGAAAATGGAGGTCAATGAATTGGGCATGCACTTGAAAAATCTAGAAAAAGAACAAATTGAAAATCCCCAATTAAATACTAAAATAGAAATAATGAAAACCAAAGGAGAGATTAATAAAATTGAAAGTAAGAAAACTATTGAACTTATAAATAAAATGAAGACTTAGTTTTATGGAAAAAAAACAATAAAATTGATAGACCCTTAGGCAATATGATAAAAAAATAAAGAAGAAAACCAAATTTCAAGTCTCAAAAATGAAAACGGTGAATGTACCTCCAATGAAGAAGAAATTAAAACTATAATTAGGAGTTATTTTTCCCAATTGTATGCATATAAATTTGACAACTTAGTGATATGGATAAATATTTACAAAAATATAAGTTGCCCAGACTAACTGAAGAGGAAGTAAATTACTTAAATAACCCCATCTCAGAAAAAGAAATTGAACAAACTATCAGAGAACTCCCTAGGAAAAAATCCACAGGACCAGGTGGATTTAAAAGTGAATTCTATCAAACATTTAATGAGCAGATGATCCCAATACTCTACAAACCATTTGGGAAAACTGGTAAGGAAGGAGTCCTACCACATTCTTTTTATGACACAAATATGGTACTGATTCCTAAATCAGGGAGAGATTAACCAGAGAAAGAAAATTATCAACTAATCTCCCTCATGAAGATAGATGCAAAAATCTTAAATAAAATATTATCAAAAAGACTACAGCAACTTATAACAAAAATGATACATTTTGACCAGGTTGGATTCATTCCAGTAATGCAAGGATGGTTCAATATTAGGAAAACCATCAGTAACAACAATACTCATATTGTTGATCATATCAACAATAAAACTAGCAGAAACCATACGATTATTTCAATAGATGCAGAAAAAGCCTTTGACAAAATACAACATCTATTCCTATGAAAAACACTAAAAAGTATAGAAATAAATGGAATTTTTGTTAGAATAATAGAATAATAATCTACTTAAAGCCATAACCAAGTAGTATATGCAATGGGGATAAACTAGAAGCATTTCCAATAAGATCAGGGGTGAAACAAGGATGTCCACTATCACCCCTCTCATTCAATCTTGTACTAGAAATGTTAGCAGTAGCAATTGTAGAAGAAAAAGAAATCAAAGAATCAAATTAGGCAAAGAAGAGACTAAGCTATCACTCTTTGGAGATGGCATGATGATATATTTGGAGAATCCTAGAGAATCAAGCAAAAAACTTCTTGAGACAATAAATAAATTTGGCAAATTTTCAGGATATGAAATAAACCCACATAAATCCTCAGCATTTCTATATATTTCCAACAAAATCCAACATCAAGAGATAGTAAGAGAAACCCCATTTAAAGTTAACTGTAGACATTATAAAATATTTGGGAATCTACCTGCCAAAACAAATCCAGTATCCTTATGAACACAACTACAAAAAACTTTTCACACAAATAAAATCAGAACTCACTACTTGGCAAAACATCAATTGCTCGTGTCTGGGTAGAACTAATATAATAAAAATGGAGATTTTACCTAAATTAAATTACATATTTAGTGCCATACCAATCAATCTACCAAAAATTTGTTTATAGAACTAGAAAAATAGTGAAAAAATTAATTTGGAAAAACAGAAAGTCTGGAATATCAAGGCAATTAATGAAAAGAAATGCTAGGGAAGTTGACCTAGCCATACCAGATTTTAAGCCGTATTATAAAGTAGCAGTCATCATAAACAACTTGGTACTGGACGAGGAACAGAGCATTGGATCAATGGAATAGATTGAGTACAAAAGACTCAATGGTCAACGAATATAGTAATATACTGTTTGATAAACCCAAAGAACCCAGTTTCTGGGTTAAGAATTCACTATTTGACAAAAACTTCTGGGAAAATTAGAATATAATATGGCAGAAACTGGGAATAGACCATCACCTAAACCCATACATCAAAGTAAAGTCTAAATGGGTGCATGATCTAGGTATAAAGGCTGATACTGTAAATAATCTGGGGATGCAAGGAATAGTTTACCTGTCAGATTTATGGAGTAGGGAAGACCTTATGACCAAAGACAAGTTAGAAAGCATTATAAAATGCAAAATGGATAAGCTTGATTACATTAAATTGAAAAGTTTCAGTACAAACAAAGCCAATGTAACAAAGTTTAGGAGGGAAGTGCAAAATTGAGAAAGAATATTTACAACAAGTATCTCTGATAAAGGCCTCATTTCTAAAATATACAGGGAATTAAGTAAAATTTATAACAATGCAAACCATCCCTCAATTGATTAAGGGTCAAAGGATATGAACAGGCAATTTTCAGAGGTAGAAATTGAAGATATCTATAAGCTCATGAAAAAATGCTCTAAATCACTATTGATTCAAGAAATGCAAATCAAAACAACTCTGAAGTACCACATCTCACCAGTGAGATTGGATAAGATGACAAAACAGGAAAATGACAAATGCTGGAGAGGATGTGAAAAAATTGGAACACTAATGCATTGTTGGTGGAGTTGTGAACTGATTCAACCATTCTGGAGAGCAATGTGGAACTATGCCCAAAGGGCTATAAATAATTGCATGTCCTTTGACCCAGTAATAACACTTTTGGGTTTGTATCTGAAAGAGATCATAGAAGTGGGAGGAAGACCCATATGTACAAAAGTATTTATTGCAGCTTTCTTTGTAGTGGCAAAAAATTGGAATTTAAGGGGGTTCCAATCAATTGAGGAATGGCTAAACAAGTTGTGGTATATGAATGTAATGGAATACTACTGTGCTATAAGAAATGAGGAGCAGATGGACTTCCTATTTATCTGGATATGCTTATACAAACTCATGCTAAGTTAGAAGAGCAGAACCAGGAGACATTTGTACACAGTGACAGACACAGCATATGTGTGACAACCAACTTTCATAAACTCAACTCTTCTCAGCAGCTCAAGGTTATAAGACAACTCTAAAAGACTCAGGATGGAAGGAGATGTCTACATTCAGAGAAAGATCTAGAAAGAACAGAGTTTAAATGGAGACTGAAGCAAACTACATGCTCTTTCTTTTCCATGTTTGGTTTTGTTTCCTCTTTCCCATTGTTCATTCCATTGGTTACAACACTTCTATACAACCAGACTAATGTCCAATATGAAAGTATTTACGGATCCTATCCTTGATTGCATGCCACCATAAGGGCAAAGAGAGTAAGGAGGGGAGAAAATTTGAAACTCAAGGGATTGTGGAACTGAATCTTTTAAACTAAAAGCAAATAAAAAAATAAATTAAAAAAAAGAAAATCCTGGAAATTATGAACCAAGAATTTAAAACATGTTCATATAAATAATCATTTCGAGATGATAGAATGGAAAAGAAAATAACTTCTGTAGAATTGGATAGAAAAGAACAGTTAAGAAGAGTAGATGCTGGGATGGCTAGGTGGCACAGGAAATTGAGCACCTGCTCTGGAGTCAGAAGGACCTGAGTTCAAATACAACCTCAGACACTTAACACTTACTAGCTGTGTGACTTTGGGCAAATTATTTAACCCCAACTGCCCTACCTTCCTCTCTCTGAAAAGCAGAAAAAAACAAAAACAAAAACAAAGAAGAGTAGATGTAAATATTTGCTCACATAAGATTCTAATTGAAAATTAGATAGGATAAAACAAAGATCACAGGCTTCAGGAGCCTGCTAAGAAATATTGGAACAAAATCAAAAGCTCGGAAGAGATCATAAAATGTAATTTATCTCCTATGAAAAATAAATCACCTGCAAAATAAGTCATGGTGAGATGATTTAACACTCATCAAACTACCTGAAAACCTTGATCATATAGAGTTCACAAATCACATTTCAAGCAATCAAATGTGAAACATGACCATACATGTTAGGAGTAGAGTGTGAAATAAAAATAGATAACACCAGTTTCTAACAGCAACCAAAAGACTGAAACTCCAAAGAATTTCATAATGAAAATTCATAAATTCCGTTTCACAGTTGAAATAGCAGACAAAGTAAGAAAGAATGAGTACATGAACCAATAAGCCATTGTGAGGCTCACTCACTGATGTTAGCTACCAAGAGAAATAATAAGAATAAAAAAAAAGAAAAAAGAAACAAATCCCAGGGTGACCTCAGTGATATTGTGGTTTGGGTTTGGTTCTAGACACACCACAATAAAGAGAATATTGCAGAAAATTCAGTTAAATCAAGTTTTTGGTTTTCTGGTGCATATAAAAGTTATATTTGTACCATACTACTATAGTATTAAGTGTTCAACAAAATTATGTCTAAAAATGTACATGCCGTAATAAAAAAACTGCTTCATTTAAAAATGTTGTCAAAAATAATAATAATAATTGGATTATAATCTTCTAGAAGCCAGTCCAGGATACAGTCCAAAATAAAAGGATACAGTCCAGAATAATTGATCTAGCAGAGCAGAGTTTAATATTACAGAGGAGAAAATGGAATTTTAATCAATGGAATCAAATACAATTTTATTAGGTACTGGATAGGCACTATGCTCAGCATTTTACAGATATTATCTCATTGAATCCTCATTAAAAACCCTCTGAGATATGTGCTATTGCTTGACCTCCCTTCTCCAGGAGTACCAGTGACATCCCAATATGATGTCTTGACTTACAAGTGAATTGGATGTAAGCAAGGCAGAGTTGCGCAGTCAGCTAGACTTCCTTCCAGAGCTATTAATGTTCAATGGCAAGATAAAATTCGGTATGAGTGTTGATGGCCTGGGAGAAAGTGGTGAACCTTGGGGTCTTTGAGGTCTGACCAAAGCTAAGCTATAAGCACTCCACAGAACTTCCTTTAGTCACCTACGTGGCCACTGGAATAAATTGTTCTCCTCCACTCATTCTACCAAGAAGTATTCACATTCTTGAAGTTGACTTCCTCCTACTACAGCAATGATTCTGAGACCTTTTAGTTACCCTCCACCTGGTTTAGCCCATCTACCAAGACAGTTTAACAGGATTTGCCCACTCTGCATGCTACAGCTTTCTGGAATTACTGGTGAGAACTGGGTTACCATTTGGACACCAGGAAAGCAGCCCTGAAAAGGGCTTGGCAAGCACTCACACCAGAGATAAAAGTCCTTGCTAACTACCCCATGTACCACAGTAGTTGCTATTATGGAACTAAATAGGATTGCATATAGTAAAATATAATGTTATGATGTCCATGGTGAATAGATAGATGACTTGTACAATAAATATAGAAGTAAAAAGAAACACAGAGTAATATATCCTTTTGAACATCAGGAAGGGATTGTGTGATGAAGTGTTCATATTCTAATTGAGGAGAATAAACAAAAGTCTCCTCAGAACTCAAATGTCTTCAAAGGTCCTACAGGGAACCAATGAGATGGAGAGCCTGATGTCAGTTTTGTCACATTTTGATGACTTTTAGAGATCCTAGGGAAGAAAGGGAGATAAATACTGAGACACTTAATATTTTGGATAATCAAGATGGATGAAGAGACTTCACCAGCATAAAGAAAGTGAGTTATCTGAAATAATTAATGTGGAGTTAAATATTACACACTTAAAAATATGCACAGAATTTTATGTGGGCCTACATGAAATTCATGCCACCTGCCTGTCTGTCCCATGTCCCTGCTGCCCTAAAGCCAGTCTCTGCAATCTCCTTATGAAAGGATTTACATTTGTTTGGTTTCAAAGATATTTCATTCCTACTCACTGTACTTACTGACTAAAGCCATTGTCCATGGATTTAGCTAATCCCCATGACATTGTAATAGTTGCTGATAATTTTAGATAAATACTGCTTATTATTATGAAGAAAACACCATTTATTTATATGCTCTTTAGTGTTTTTAATAGGAATAAGTACTTCTTTGTCAAAAGTTTTTTTCTGGACCTATTGAGATAACCATATGATTAATATTAGTTTTGTTATTGATATTGTCAATTATACTGAAAGTTTTCCTATGATTGAACTAACTGTGCATTCCCCATATAAATCCCACCTGGTCATAGTGAATTATCCTAGTGATAAATTGCTGTAATCTCCTTGCCAGAACTTATTTTAAATTTGTTCATCAATATTCATTAGAGAAATTGGCTGATAATTATTTTCTTTCTCTGTTTTGGCTCTTCTTGGTTTACACATTAGCACCATATTTGTGTCATAAAGGAAATTGGGAAGGTCTCTCTCTTTGCCTATTTTTCTAAATCATTTATACAGTATTGGAACTAATTGTTCTTTAAACATTTGGTAGAATTCACTTGTAAATCCATCTGACCCCAGAGACTTTTTCTTAGGAAGTTAATTGATGGCTCCTTCAAGGTCTTTTTTTATGGTTATATAAGTAAGTATTTTATTTCCTTTTCTGTTAATCTGGACAATTTATATTTTTGTAAACATTCATTTCACTTATAGTGTTAGATTTATTTGCATGCAGTTAGACAAAAAAGCTCATAATTATTGCTTTAATATCTCTTCAATGGTGGTGAATTCCCCCTTTTTATTTTTGATACTGGACATTTTTTCTTCTTTCTCTTTTTAGTCAAATTAACTAAAGTTTTGTCTATTTTATTGTATTTTTCATGAAACTAGTTTTTAGTTTTATTTATTAGTTCAATAATTTTCTTCCTTTCAATTTTATTAATTTGTAGTTTCATTTTCAGAACTTCTAATTTGATATTTAATTGGGGCTTTTAATTTTTTTCTAGCTTTTTTAGTTACATGCCCAATTCATTGATCTCTTCTTTCTCTATTTTATTCATGTAACCTCTGAGAGGAAATATCTGTTAAGACTGGCTAAAGCTGCATCCCATGTTTTGTTGTATTGTCTCATAATTGTTATTCTCTTCTATGAAATTATTGATTATTTCTATGAATTGATGTTTGACTCACTCATTCTTTAGGATTGGAATATTTAGTTCCTAATCAGCTTTTAGCCTGTGGCCCTTTATTACATATAACTTTATTACATCATGATTTGAAGAAGATGTATTTATTATTTCTACCTTTCTGCATTTGACTGGGGGATTTTATGCCCTAATATATGGTCAGTTTTTGTGTAGGTGTTCTTTTCCTTCCCCATTCAGTTTTCTCTGGAAGTCTATCTTACGTAATCTTTTAAAAATTCTATTCACCTCCTTAACTTCTTTCTTGTTTATGTTTTTGTTACATATGTCTGGTTTTGAGAAGGGAATTTTGAGGTTCCCTGCTAGTATAATTTTACTCTTTATTTTTTCCTGTAATTCACTTAGCTTTTCCTCTAAGAATCTGGATGCTATAATACTTGGTGCACATATGGATAGTATTGATATGTCTATGGTACCTATGGTACCTTTTAGCAAGATGTAGGTTCCCTCTTTGTCTCATTTAATTAGATTTATTTTTGATTTTGCTTTGCCTAAGATCAAAATTGCTACCCCTGCCTTTAATTTCTTACTTCAGCTGAAGCATAATATATTTTGCTCCAATCTTTTACCTTTACTCTGTGTGATTCTCTCTGCTTCAAATGTGTTTCGTGTAAACACCATAGAATAGAATTCTGTTTTTAAAGCACTCTGCTATCTCCTTCTGTTTCATAGGAGAGTTCATCCCATTCACATTCACAGTCATGATTACTAACTGTATTTGCCTCCATCCATTTTTCCCCCATTTATACATTTCTCTTTCCTTTCACATTGTCCCTTCCCACCAGTGTTTTTTTTCTGACCACCACCTCCCTCATTCTGCCTCCCTTCTATCAGCCACCCCTTTTCTTTCCAATTTTCACTTCTACTTATGCTGTCCCTTCTGGTCTCCCTTTTATGTGCCCTCCCCTTTTTCTCTTTCCTTTCCCCTTTGCCTTCCCACTTCTCTAGAAGGTTAGAAATATTTCTATAAAGAAATAAGTGTTCATGTTATTACCTCTTGGAGCCAAATTTGAAGAGAGTAAGATTCACCCCTCCCTTCTTTCCCTCTATTCTAAAAGGTCTCTTGCCCATATTAAAGTGATGTCATTTACCCTATTCTGCCTCTCTATTTCCTCTTCTCCCAGTACAATCCTTTTTTTCATCCCTTATCATTTTATATCATCACATCAAAGTCAACTTATACCCACACCCTCTTTCTGTGTTTACTCCTTTTAGCTCCCCTAAGAGAGATACCATTCTCAAGATTTACAGGTAACATACTCTTTCTAGGAAAAACAATTTAAAATTTATTGCATAACATGTCTTTTTTTCCCAAAAAATTTATTTTAGACTCAAATGCCAAAACACAAAAACAGAATAGTGATAAGAAATAAAAACATATCATAAACTTAAATATTGGAACTTAAATACAAAGCTAGAAATAAAAAAAAACACATGTGCATTGTAGAACATAGGAGAAGATTCAAAATATGTAACAATAAATTTTCATTTCAAAAAGTGGATATGACAAATAATACTCATTGAATTGAAAATTATCCATCTTTTCTTTACTTCTTTGTGTACTGTCTTTTGTTCTCTGCTGTGAACTTTTTACTTTGTTCTTTTTCCCTACCCCCAAATACCCCCAGGAGGCCACAATTAAATAAATACATACATACATATATACATACATACATAGACAGACATAGACTTTCCCACACCTATTCTACTCCTGATCTTTGTTTTTATGTATGTGCATATCTCTTGGTTTCTATCCTTCCTGCCTCCTCTACTTTTCTTCTGCCCACTACCATGCCCTCCTGTGACTTGCCTATCCCCTTCCAAGGATCCTTCCCCTATTTTCCCATTCCCATAAATCTAAACACCATTCTATACCTCTATTTTACCTATTCCCTTACCCTCCTCTCTAAAGATCCATCCTTTGCCTAGTACCCCCTCCCTTTGCCCCTTTCATTTTATTTCTTCTGAATTTAGGAGGCTTTTATACTCTTCTAAATATATATATATATATATATATATATATGTATGTATGTATGTATGTATGTATGTATTCTTCCTTCTTAAACCCATTCCCAAAGAAAGTAGGTTACCAAAACTACCAGCTCTCCTCCCCCGTCTAATTGCTCTGTATCAATTATATATATATAATGCTACAAATCTGGCCTTGAAATGACAAGTTTTAACAGAGTGACCACAGAGTCCAAATAAATGGTTTTAAGCAGCCTTAATTTACCAGCTTGGGCTACTCCATGCCAATTAAAGGAGCTGCAAATAGTACAGACATTCAGGATCTTATATACAGTTCACTATCATTGTCCAACTAATATAATTTGTTACTAAGCAGGTATAAACAGAAACTGTTACTAAGGTGGGACCAGGTAATAGAAGGAGAGGCACAGGGCATGATGACGTGGGCACAAGGAGAAGAAAAATAAAGGAAGACAAATTACCCAATTTCGTTCCCAGGCCAGTTCACTGACTTCTATCTCAAGTTCATCTTGAGTTCATAAGGCTTTTTACTTGGATTTCTAATTTCACAAACTATCACTTAACTGTTTCCTGACTATTTAACTAGTTTCTGGCCACTTCAGCCTCAAACAATTATCACAAAACTCACTGTGTGGCCTTGGGCAAGTCACTTAATCACAGTCACATTCCTTCCCCCCTCCAAAAAGAAAATGTAAAAACAAAACATAACAGAAATAAATGTATTAAAATGCTTTAAAAAATAAATAATATTTCCTTATGGGTTCCTTATAATCAGTCTTTATTATGTACCTTATATTTTTCTTGTTTTTTGTATGTTGAATCTTTTGTTGTTGACAATTTTTTTAACAAAGTCTTGAAAGTCTGAGAGTTTGTCAAATGCCCATTTTTTCATTCAGGATAATACTTAAATTTGTAGGTTATGATATTTTTTGACAGATCCCCATTTCTTCTGCTCTTCAATACTTTGTGTTCCAAGACCTGTGGTCCATTAAGGTCTCTGCAGCTAGATCTTGTGTTATTTTAATTGTGGTACCATCATATTTAAGTTGTTGCTTTTAATGTTTTTTCCTCAAGCTTGGGGTTTCAAAATTTGTCTGTGATATTCCTATGAGTTTTCTATATAGGATCATTTTAAGTGGTAATTGAAGGTGTTTTTTTTTCTGTTTCTACTTTTCCCCCTTGTGCTAACGCTTCAGGACAATTTTCTTTAATTATTTCTTGCATTGCTGTTTCAAGATCTTTTTTATTAATGTAACTTTTAGTTAGTCCAATTATTTTTATATTTTTTATATATTATTTTACATCCAAGATGTTTCTTATAAGATGTTTTATTATAAGATATTTCTTATAAGCTAGTAAGTATTACATGTCTGAGCCCAGATTTGAACTCGGGTCCTCCTGACCCCAGGGTGAGTGCTTTATTCATTGTGCCACCTAGCTGTGCCAAAATTACTCTTTGAGGGGGGGGGAGGGTTCTTTACTTTAATATCCTCCTCTGAAGATGAACTCCAGTAGTTTCTATTCCCATAATAGTTTTCTCTACTTAGATTCTTTTTCCTTTCCTTGTGCATTTTTTGTGGTAATAGCTTAATTTTTATAATCACCTTTAGCCTTGGGTTATGGGAAATGGTGTCTCTTGACCCAGATGTTCAGTTCTCCTCTCTCTCCTGGAATCAAAGCCAAACCTCCAGCCTCCTGTAAGTGCCCAGAGCCAGGGGTTTTCTGTGCCACTCCTTCTGTACTCAGTGGGTGTATTCTGGTTCCTTATGGACCCCATTGCTTTTCACAGAACAGCTGGGTCTGGTGTTCCTTATCAGCAGAGTTTCCCTTGATCTTCCCAAACTCAGATGCCCAAGTCTCCTTACTATCCCAGGGGTAAAAAGTTCCTGGGGCTGGGGCTGGGGCAGTCTCTGAAACCAACTAACCCCAGGGCTTGCCACTTATTGTTAACCTGGTGGTGCTTACTCTTCACAGGGACCAAACCATCTCCTGGGATTTTTCTGCTGATATCTTGGAACTGTCCCAGGAAGACCTCTGTTGTGCCCCTATTATTACTTATTTTTATCTGCACTTTGTTCCCCCTAATATGCTATTGTATATAAAGTCTTCTGTGGAGAAAGGTTTTTTGAATATTTTTTTTATTTTTGATAAATGATAAAACTTAAATACATAATAAAAAATAAACATTATAAACTTAATTAAAAAGAAAAAAGAAAAACATGTGTCATGTGCACAGCAGAACACAGGAGAGGATTCAAAATATATAGCAATAACTTTTCATTTCAAGAAAGCCTATATATTAAATACTGTGCGTTAAGTTGAAACCTGTCCATATTCTCTTTGTTTCCTTTTTAGCTTTCTTTTGTTCATGACTGTACATTTTTACCCTTGTTTTTCCCCCTTTCCTCCACCCTACCTGTCACTCTAATGCTATAACTGAGCATGGATATTTTTATATATAGGTATTAATATATACATACATGTATACATATATACACATACAACCATACATACATATATAAACATATGCTTTCCCTGAGAGATTCCACTCCTAATCTTGTTTTTATGTTTGTGCACATCTCTTTTTTCCTATCTCTCCTAACTGCTGTACTTTGCTTCTACCCGCTGCCTTGCCTTTCTATTCCTTAAACTTCTCTCACTCCAGGATTCTCTTTCTTATCCTTATGATGAGATGCAGGCTCTTGGACCCTCCTTGAGCTCTCCTTGAATCTTCCCACTGAAGACATTTGCCTGAGGTCATGGGCTTAAGTTGTGTCTCTGCCCAAGTCTGTAGCCCTCCATTGTCCCAGCTCTTTCCCACCCTTGATGCTCCTGTTCCCACTCTTGAACTGGCTTGGCCACCCATTGTCTGTGGTCTCCAGGTAGCCTCCAGCAACTTTCTGTAGTAGGCCAAGACCTTCTGGGGTCTTGGCTCCCCAGTTCTATGAGGCCATTAGGCTGATATGCAAGGAGAGTATAATCTTGTTGGGTGGATGCTCTCATTGGTTTCATGAATATCTAAAGAAAGTACTGAGTTAATTTG
>CM053602.1:59088315-59116665 GCA_028646575.1 Pseudocheirus occidentalis | reverse complement strand
CAGCATCAATTCATATAAGCCTCTCCAGGTGAGTATGAAGTCCATCTCCTTCCCATTTCTTATAGCACAATAATATTCCATCACATTCATATACCATAACTTGTTCAGTCATTCCCCAATTGATGGGCATCCCTTAAATTTAATGGTTTTTATTTTTACCAATTCAACTTCTTTCTATATGTTTAGAAATAAGGCCTTTATCAGGGAGACTGGCTGAAAAAATGGTTTCCCAGCTTTCTATTTCCCTTGTAATCTGGGTTGCATTGGCTTTGTTTGTGCAAAACTTTTTAACTTAATGTAATCAAAATCATCCATTTTGAAATCACAATATTCTCCATCTTTTGTTTGGTCATGAATTCTTCCCTTCTCCATAGATGTGACAGGTAAACTATTCCTTGCTCTCCTACTTTGCTTATATTATCACCCTTTATAACTAAATAATGTACCCATTTTGACTTTATTTTTGCTTAGCCTCTAAGACGTTGGTCTATGCCTAGTTTCTACCATATTATTTTCTGGTTTTCAAAGAAGTTTTTGTCAAATAGTGAGTTCTTTTCTCAGAAGGTAGAGTCTTTGGGTTTAGCAAATAGTAGATTACTAGTGTCATTGACTATTGTGTCTCCTATACATAATAGGGGAAGAGAAATTAGAATAATACAAGAAAATCATGAAAAGCTAGTCAACAATCTGGCTGAAGAAAATAAAGCCTTAAAAAATAGACTAACTCAAATGTCAAAAGAGGCCCAAAAAGTCTCTGAGGAGAAGAATACCTTGAAAAGGTAAATTGGCCAGATGGTAAAAGAATTTCAAAAACTCACTGAAGAGAATAACTCCTTCAAAACTAGATTTGAGCAATTGGAAGCTAATGACTTTATGAGAAATCAAGACACTATAAAACATATCCAAACAAGTGAAAAAGTTAGAAGGCTATGTGAAAGATATCAATGTAAAAACCACTGACCTGAAAAATAAATACAGGAGAGATCATTTAAAAATTATTGGACAACCTGAAAGCCATGATAAAAAAAAAGATCCTAGACATTATCCTTCAAGAAATTCTCAAGGATAATTGCCTTGCTATTCTAGAACTAGAGGTCAAAATAGAAATTGAAAGAATTCACCAATTGCCTCTTGAAAAAGATCCCAAAAAGAAAACTCCTAGGAACATCACAGCCAAATTCCAGGGTTCCAAGGTCAAGGAGAAAATATTACAAGCAATCAGGAAGAAACAATTTGAGTATTGAAACACAATCAGGATAACAGAAGATCTAGCAGTTAAGGGACTGAAGGGTTTGGAACATGATATTCCAGAGATCAAAGGAGCTGGGATTAAAACCAAGAATCACCTAGCTAGCAAAAATTAGTATAATTATTCAGGGGAAAATATGGTCATTCAATGAAATAGAGAACTTTCAAGTATTCTTGATTAAAAAACCAGAGCTGAAAAGAAAATTTGACTGTCAAATACAAGAAGCAAAAGAAGCATGAGAAAGTAAACAAGAAAAAGAAAAAAATAAGGAACTTATCAAAGTTGAACTATTTACATTCCTATGTGAAAAATGATAATTGTAACTCATAAGACTTTTCTCAGTGTGAGGATAGTGGAACGGAATACACACACATTTCTGTATATCTATCTGTATGTATATATGTATGTATGTATGAATATGTATGTATAGGAGGGTATATGTGAGTCTAAATACATATATGAGTGTATGTATATGTGCATGCAGGTATACATAGTCAGAGGGCACAGGATCAGTTGAATAGGAAGCGATGATATCTTAAAAATAAAATTAAGAGGTGACAGAGGAATATAATGAGAAGAGAAAGGGAGAGACAGAATAGGGCAACTTATCTCATAAAGAAGAGGCAAGAGAAAACTGTTACAATGGAGGGGAAGAGCAGGAAGGCGAAAGGGAATGGGTCAACCTTACTCTCATTGAATTTGGCTTTAGGAGGGAATAACATACACAGTCGATTGGGTATCTTACCCTACAGGAAAGTAGGGAGATAGGGGATAAAAGGGAGGATGATAGAAGTGAGGATAGATTGGGGGAGAGGGTAGTTAGAAGCAAACACTTTTGAAAAGGGACAGGGTCAAAGTAGAAAATAGAATAATTGGGGGGGTGGGATAGGATGGAGGGAAAAATAGTTAGTTTTTCACAATGTAACTACTATGAAAAGGTTTTGTGTAACTACACATGTACAACCTATATTGAATTGCTTGTCTTCCCAGTGGGTGTGTGTAAGTAAGGAAGAAGAGAAAGAATCTGGAACTCAAAGTTTTAAAATAAAATGTTATCTTTTTTACATGCAAATGGGAAATAAGATATACAGGCATTAGGGTATAGAAATCCATCTTGCCCTACTAGAAAGTTGGGAGGGTGAGGCGGGACATAAGTGAGAGCAGATTAGGGAAGGTGTAATCAGTAGGCTCAATATCTTAGGGTGGGAGTAGGTGAAAGATGGGGAGAAAATTTGTAACTCAAAATCTTGTGGAAATGAAAGTTGAAAACAAAAATAAATAAATAAAAGATTAAAAAAATAATTTGGTAGGGCTCCTTAAACAGCCATTTTCCCATATAGTTTATACAGTGTTGGAACTCATTTCTCTTTAAATGTCAGTAGAAATTCATGTGTAAATCCATCGGGCCCTGGAGATTTTTTTCTTAAGGAGTTCATTGATTTCTCATTAAATTTCTTTTTCTGAAAACATGTTATTTATATATTTTATTTCTTCTGTTAATCTAGAAAATTTATTTTTTGTAAATATTCATTCATTTTACTAAAACTGCCAAATTTATTGACATGCACTTGGTCAAAGTAGCTCCTAATTATTGTTTTAATTTTCTCTTCATTGGTGATGAATTCACCCTCTTTGTTTTTTCTAATGGTGATTCGGTTTTCTTTTTTTTTAAACAAATTAACCAATGATTTCTCTATTTAATTGTTTTTTAATAAAACCAACTCTTAATTTTATTTATTTCTACAATAGTTTTCTTAATTTCAATGGTATTAATCTCTTCATTGATTTTCAGAATTTCTAATTTGGTGTTTAACTGGGGCCTTTTAAGTTGTTCTTTTTTTTTTTTAAGCTTTTTTGGTTGGATACCCAATTCTAATTAAGCAACACTGAAATTCTCAGGATGGGGGTGGAGGGTCTGTCCCCTGGAGTACACCTACTCCCCTGGACTGCTTGGGAACACTGGAAGGTTTGAGTACTAGAGGATGCCTGACTGCTAGTGCATGTAGTAGTTTTTCAAGCTTGAGTCTTGCAGTTCCCCTGCCTCTGCTGAGGCACTCTTGGGTCCTGGTGTTGTTGATTGCCTGCTCTACCACCCTTGGGCTCAGAATCTTCCCCCTCATTTGCTGCAGTGGGGCTTTCCATTGGCTTGCTGGGACCCTTCTCATCCTGTACTGCTCCCCTTCCACCAAAGCGGGAGGGACCCTCCCATTAAGCCCCCAAGTTTGCTGGGCTACAAGACTGCTGCTCCCTGTCTTTCTGCTGGCTCACTTCTTCCAGAGTTTTTCCTGGGGTGGTATTTTCTGGGTTTTTAGAGGTCATTAAGGGAGAATGTGAGTGACTTACTCCTGATTCTGCTATCTTGGTTCATGGACGTTCTAAATAAGCAGGTTTTAGGTATTTTCCCGCCTTTTTTGGAACGGGATTTCTTGTTCTATTAATTTTTTCTTGGATTTTGTCATTATTATGCAGAATGCTCTTTATTTTTGAGAGTTCATTTTGCAGTCTGAACTTTGCTGAAGCTATTGTCTAGGAGTTAGTATTTTTTGTTGATTCCTTAGGATTTATCAAGCATATCATCATATGATCAGCAGAGAGGGATAGTTTTATACAATCTTTACCTATCTTTATGGCTTCAATTTCTTTCTCCCGATTTTATTGCTGTTACTAGTGTTTTCAGAAATATATCAAATAATAGTGAGGCCAATTAGCATCTTTCCCTCTCTCTAGTATTTACTGAGAAAGCTTCTAGTGTATCTCCAGGTCACATAATGCTTGATTTTATTTTTAGATAGATGTATTTTTTGACATTTAAAAGAACCCTAGATGGCTAAATTTTGTCTGGTTTTTAGCATAAAAGTGTGCTGCCCTTTATCAAAGACTGTCTGTAGCAGTGGAGAGATCCATCTGATTTGTGATATCTTCATTTTTAGTGTCAATAATAATATTGATTTTTTTCCCTAATACTGAACCATTCTTGCCTCCCTAGTGCCACTCCCACTTTGTGATGATAAATGATTTTTAGGATAAAATGCTATAATCTGTTTTACTGGGTTTTGTGTCAAATTTTTGAGAAAATATCATTAATGATATTGCCTAATAGGTTTCCTTCTGTTTTTGAACTTTCCCTAGTTTAGGCATTCAAACCATATATCTCTCAAAAAAAGATTATATTACCATGCTTATGCTCTCAATTGTTGGAATAGTTTTCACTAAGTGATACTTATTGTACTTTAAAAGTTTGATGTTTCTCCTTTGAATCCATCAAGATGAGGAATTTTTTTCATTTGGCCATTCCTTTACGGATAGATTGAGTTTATTTTTTGAAGCTGAGTTATTTAAGATGCCTATCTGCCCTGTAGTATTGCATTCTATATAGTGATTGTTTCCTTTCAATAAAATCTAATTTCATTGCTTATCCCTTTTCATTTTTCTGAATATTTGTTTTTTGATTTGATACTCTGGCTTTTTCAAATTCACTTGATGCATGGATATTTTTTCTCCAATCCCTCAGTTCTGTTGTGCATATGTCTTTGTTTTTCAAATGTTTGGCATTGAAGCCCTTTTCCTACCCTAGCTCCCTCCTTTCTTTAAAGTCTTCTTAGACTTTATTCTGTCACTTACTCTTTGATGCAGTGACACCAGCCTTCTTGCTGTTCAGTGGCCAGGCACCCCATCTCTCCGCTCCAGGAATTTCTCTGGCCGTCCCTCCTGCTTAGAATACCCTCCCTCCCCCTGTCTACCTGCTGGTTCTCCTGACCTTTTAAAGTCTCCTTTAAAGCTCCATGGACTATGGCCAATCTTTTTCAACCTCTGTTAACTCCAGTAATTTTCCCATCTTAATTATTCCCTATGTCTCCTCAATCTAGTTTGTTTTGTATAGATTTCCTGGCTTTGTTATCTTTCCCATTAGATTGTTGAGGGAAACACTCTGCCCCTCTTCCCTCCCCAGCCCCCAACCCCATTGTATTTCCAGGAGTTGGCACAGTTCCTGGCACAGAGCTGTCCTTAGGAAATGCTTGTTGAACAACAGATGTTTATTGAATTGGATCGAATTGAACAAATCATTGTCCGAGTTTTCATTTCACTCTATTTTCACCTCTGTTTGTACCCCTGGCGTTTAGGACAGCGCTGTTTGACTGAGTTAAATAACACGGTCTTTCGTCGACATCTGGTGTCAGAAGCGGATATTACAGCTCACGGACATTTTTTGGGGGGGAACGTCTGCCCTCTTGTGGCCAATGCAGATATTACAGTTTTAGTAGGCCATCGCGTGTCCAAACGGTGGTATTACACTTGGTCCAATCTTATGTGGGAATTTTATAGGATTTTATCACATTTGACAATTCTTTCATTGTCTAGAGAGGCAGAATGAAGACAAAAGAAATTCTGGATTTAGGAAGTGAAATAAGGAATACATTATTTTAGTTAAAATATTTTTTTCAGAGTAAATCCACACAGAGAAATCACTTTTTACACTTTTAATTTCATTATAGGAGATACAATACAGATAAAGATTAAACAGAAGTGGAGTCAAATTGCAAGAAGCTTCACCCCACAGCGTACATGAAACAAACCTACACAAATCATTAATTTTTCCCACTCACAAGAGAAAAATGTGGAGGTAACAAAGATAAGAAAACAGCTCTTCCCAATGTGGAAGTAAATTCATGAAATAATCATCAAAGCTTGACTGAGAGAGTGGTGTGCTAAAGCCTGCTCAGAGAAACTCCTATAGGTTTTGAAGAGCTCATTGTTAAATTTCAAGAATTTTTCCAGCTGTTTGTGAAGTCAGTCAGTAATTGTATATTGAGTGCCTACTATATCCAGGCACTGTGCTAAGCAATAGGAATACCAAGGAAGGTGTGCTCTGAGGAGCACAGCATTCAGTACACAATTTAAGGTGAATTAGCACTTGCACCAGTAATGCTACTTGTTGCTTTCAAGGAATTGGTTTCCAACCAGGCAAGTGTATTTTCAACACATTGATGGTTACTTTAAATCATTTTGCTTTTAAGAATGAAAACTGGAAGATAAACTTCTTGCGTCTTCTGCTGATGGTACTGATCCCCAGGGCTGGGAAGACTGGGACACCTATGAAGTTGTTAGTCAGTATTCCTAAAAATCATCATTTGGAGCTTTTTGAATCACTGATTGTAGTTATCACTTATCAATGTGGTATCTAAAATAATACAGCTTCATCACTTCAACATGTAACATAGAATATATTGCTAAAGAGACTGACACAGAAAAACTTCAAATTGGTCCAGTAGTGGGTGGTATAAGATGATTGGTATACCAATTAGGAGTTGCCACTGTGTTATATGCTATTTAGACTGAATTATTTGTGTGTTTTGCTCATTCTTCTAATTGTGATCTGCCATATTAGCTAGGAAGAATTTCTCTGCAAGACTTCTTAAATGATTGACTTTCTTGAAGAATTTTCCTTGCATTCAACTACATTGCAGTCAACATCAACTCACTTTCGGAGGTTCAAAAATGAGTCGAATACATAATAAGCAGTTTGGAAAGTGAAACATATGAAGATGAAGTTTCCTGCTAAATGTCATATTAAAATACTCAACTGGCCCTCCCACACCATTGAGTCTAACTGCCTTAATTAAGAGAAGAAAACATTTAAACCAAAAACAACAGAAAGGGATCTGGGGTAGTATTTGCATCTAGCCATTTCTGACTAAATTTCATGTTCCAACTCATCTTTTGAGAATGTTTTTTGACCGAGGTGTAAGCAGTTGGTCTCAGTATGTTTTCTTCTTTGACTCACAAATATGCTAAAATTTAGGGGGTGTTAATAGCAGCAGCCAGGGTGAAGTTTTCTTTGAGCCATTTAACTCCATCAAAATTCTTTGAGCATAGAATTAACATTAGAAAATTCTGCTTTGTTGACATTTGTAGCACCTCTTTTCAAAGTGTAGCAGATTCACTGTCAGTGTGAAGGTTTTCATATCATGTGCTATGCTATGGGAGGCTTTCATACTGTGAAACTGACAGCCAATGGCACCTTGACTAGTTTTTAGCTCTTCTGCTCATGTAACATAGCAGTACTTTGAAGATGGAGTTTTGGGGGGAGGTGATCATACTGTGGATCCAGTTTTATAAAGAATTTTTCTTTTCGCTTTTTTCATGTTACTTGTCACATCAGTGTGTATGGCTGTCCTCAGGTGTGTGGGGCTGGGTGAGAAGGAGGTAGGACATTTGTAGCAGACCCTGGCCCACAGAAATTATTCTGAGAAAAGCAGGGCAGTAGTGTTCCTATGCCACTTAAGCCTCTAATGCCTGTGAGACCATTATAGGATATAAATTATTTAAATGATAGGAAACCTGCAGACACTTTCCCTTATCTTTCATGTAGAAACTGATTTTTTAATAGCCATTGGCATATCATAATCTCTGCTTTTATGGAAATCTTTAAGAAATCCTTAAAATGAGAAAAAAAATTCCTCATTTAGGCTAAAAAGAATTCATTTATTCTGTGGGGAGCCAGTTATGGGGAGCCTTGCTATTCCACAGCAGGACTGATAAAGTGTGGGAGCCCTGTTGTCCCTAAGCAGGGCTGAGAAAAAATCACAACCCAGAGGATGTTAGCAGGTACATAAAAAGAGGCGGGAATACCAGAATAGTGATAGTAGAGAGCCAATATTAATTCTTCCAGGCACAAGCTTTATAGAGCCACGATCCTCCTCCCTAACTGTTTTTAACTAAATACACTACAAACTTCTCTGTTCCCTGGCCATGGGCATAAATGCCATGCTTATCTAGAGGACCCAATCCTCACACCTGTGTATTTGAGCTCTTTCCTGGGGAATGGAGAACAGATACAGGCCCATCAACAAGCTCAAACACCTGAAAAGGCTTGTTCAGCCTTCAGAGTCAGAGTCTCACTGGCCTGTGGTTGAATACTGTAGTTATTCAACATAGAATTTTCTGTAGATTTGAAGCCACAGAATTCTGTTCAGGCCAACAGGTATCTTTTGAATGTTTAGAGTGTATTTGGGCGATTCTTTTTCTTTTAAAGTATAAAGAGAGGGGAAGGGGGTATGTCAAAGCGGGTCATGATGATGGCAACCAGGCCCTGATGAACTAGGGGCTTCACTCACTGCCTCCCTGACCTGCCCGCAGCCTCTGAGGACAGAATAGCCCTGTGCCTTTGGGATATGATGATGGCAACCGACCACACAGTGGGGAGAAAGCAACAGCAGGAGCAACAGTGACGCAGGCCCTGAGGAGAGGCTTCCAGGCAGAGTGAAAGGGACCAACTCCACCAACCACCTTGACCTCCCTCCCAGCAGCCCCAGAGGCTGACAAAGTCCACAACAACCAGGGTGGGGGGCCAGGGCCATGGAGACCCCATGCAGGTCACTCTGAAGAGCCTCCAGCAACAGACCTTCCAGATACTCATCAGCCCTGAAGAGGTCATTAAAGGCACCAAAAGAGAAGATTGAATCTTCAAAGGGAAAGGAAGCCTCCCCAGGAGGGATCAAAATGGAATTCATGGAGCAAAATCCTCCAGAGTGAGGCTGCTCTCAAAGAATATAAATCTGCTGAGAAGAACTTTGTCATGGTTATAGTGACAGAACCCAGAACAGCAGCTGCTCCAATACCATCAGCAGCTGCAACCCAACCTTCAAACCATGGAGCACTACTCAGCTTATGTCATGGCCAGCAGTTCCTGGGGCTGCAGCATCAAGTCTTTCCCCTGCCCAGACTCCCAGCCCTGCACCTGCATCTGTTGCTCCAACCCCAGCTGCAGCAGCTTGGGAACCTATCCCTGCTGGTGCCCCCAAGGAAGAGAAGCCAGTAGAGAAGCCAGCAGAAGCTAGGTGGTTCAGTGGAGTCAACAAATGATTAAACAAAATACAAATCATAAAAAAAATAGAAGAGAAAATGAGACCTCTTAAGAAAAACAATAGATTTGGAGAACAGTTGAAGAAGAGGAAATATAAAAATAATTGGAGTAACTGAAAGTTACAATCAAAAAGAGAATTTTGATAAAATAATACAAGAAATAATCAAAGAAAATTGTCTAAAGCATTAGAACAAGGGGGAAAAGTAGAAATAGAAACAATTCATCAATCACCATTTAAAAGACATCCTATGAGGTAAACTCATAGAAATGTTGTAGTCAAATTCCAAAATCCCCCGCTCAAGAAAAAAATTAAATTCATAAAGATTAAAGCAATTTAAATATGATGGTGCCACAATTAGAATTACACAAGACCTATCAGCAGAGACATTAAAGGACCACAAATCTTAGAACACAACATACTGAAGAGCAAAAGAACTGGTTCTCTGGCCAAAAATATCATACCCTGCAAAGTAAAATATTATCCTGAATGAAAAAAAAATGGACATCTGATAAACTCTCAGACTTTCAAGATTTATTTATTTAAAATCCTGAATATAATAGAAGATTCAACATATAAGGACCAAGAGAAATATAAGGCACATGACAATGACTGATTATAAGGGATTGTAACAACAATGCAGTATTGGCAATGACTACGGTGACTATGAGTATGCTAATATGGGTATTAATCACAAAATGTAACAGGTTATCTACATGGGGACATAGGTAGAACATTTACTCAAATATCAGAAAACTGAATCCCAAAACCAGAATTTCAAAGCCATCACAGTAGCCATGGAATAGGTACATATATTTAATGCAGTAAGCACCCACATTCTCAAGCCTTCAAAACAAAACAGGCTTCCTCTGGCAAAGATCCTCCTCTCTTCACTCACAGTAACTGCTTAGCCTCCACACAGTTTGTTCCCAACAGCTCTGGTTCCACACAGTTTCCATCATTGGCAGTCCTCAGTAGTAGTCCTTAGCAGAAGTTCTGGCTGGCTCAAAAAAAAAAAAAGTTTGTGCCACGGCCACTGCTACTTCTAGTCACTGTGCTGGCTCAAGCCTGGCTCCTACTTGGCTCCAACTCCCTCCTTCCCCACCCCTTCCCGCTATGTCAGCAAGTTCAAGGGTCATGGGAGATCTTCAAATCCTATTACCATTACTAGAATCCATAAGGACAGACTGTTTACTTTTTTTATTTGTAAAATGTAAAATGGATGTCTAAGACTTATTAATAATTGGGTAGTTTATAAGAAAGATTGGGGTAGAACCATTTAGGAACTACTTAAAAGAGTAATTAACTGAGGTGCAAAAGGAAGAATTGATACAGAAGAATTAGATGGGGAGGAGGACTGCTAGTTCTGGTAACCTACTTTCATTGGGAATTGGTTTTATGATGGAACAATGCACACACACAAATATTTAGAAGAGTATAAAAGTCTTCTAAATTCAGAAGAAATAAAATGGTATGGGCATAGGGAGGGTGAGAGGACAAGGGAGGAGCCTTTCGAGGGGAGGGTGACGGAATAGGTGAAAGAGGGGCATAGAAGAGGGGAATTATTTCAAAAACAATCAAAAGAGAGACTGATCCATTGCACATCTGTCTTAGACCATGAAGGGGGATTAGAGTAACATGATGAGAAGAGGATATGGGAGGCAACAGAACTGAGTAAGTAGCTCCCTGAACTTCTCTGTGACAAATACCTGTTTTCCAGTCTGGCTTCACCTACTTTCTAGCTGTGTGGTCTCAGGCACTTACCTTCACTTTTATTGCCTCAAATCTTTCCCTCTGTAAATTCAGTGGGTTCAATTAGATTATCTGGGATGTCCCTTTCAGCTAGCATCTTGAGTATGAAATTGAACAAATCACTGCCATTCCCTGAGCCTCAGTTTCTTCCTCTGTAAATTGAGGGGGTTAAACAAGATTAACTCTGGGGACCCTGCCAGCTATAGATCTACAAGTCACATCACCTCCCTGGGCCTAAATTTCCTTCTCTTGAAAATGTTATGGGTAGAAAAGTTAACCTCAGAGGTGCCTTCAAGCTGTACATCTCCAGCTGTGATCTTCTAGACTCATGTAGGGACTGAAAACGATGACTGGTGGGGAGGCATTTGAAGCAGCAGGTGGAGATCACACATTTGTGAAGACTATCAGTGACTGAAGGGAGAGAATGACAGCTTTGTACAGATTTGAGTACTTCAGTGGGACGGAAATGGAGAAACTGGTCCAGTGGCAGGAACATTGGAACTAGAGAGAGAAGCCATATTTGAATCCCAGGTTAGCTACACTTATTACTAGATTGCCTCAATCATTTCATTTATTTGTTTTATATACGTAGGAATTAAAATTTTTTATCCTCCCCCTAGGCATATTCACCAAGCATTCACCAAGTGTCTGATTTGACCCTGGTAACATCTCAATTTAACCTGTGATATTTATGTTAAAAATTAATGTCAAAGCAAAGATGAGCCATTTTCTCATAGTTATTTATCAAGAGTTGTATTGTCATTAATGGCAACATTAATACTTTACGTTGCACCAGGTCTACTTTTTAAAATATTTTATTTTTTTCCAATTATATGTAAAAACAATTTTTATATTGTTTAATTTTGACTTTCAAATTCTCTCCTTCTTTCTCTTCAGCTCTCTTTGAGAAGACAAGAAATTTATATAGATTAAATAATATAATCATGCAAAACATATTTCTGTGTTAGTCATACTGTGAACAAAAACACATACCAAAAAACCTTCAAGAAAAATAAAGAAAAAAAATGTCAAGTGGGCTTCAATCTGCTTTCAGAATCCATCAGTTCTTTCTCTGGAGTTGATTAGCTTTTTTCATGCTAAGTCTTTCATAATTGTCTTGCTGAGAATAGCAAAGTTATTCATAATTGATCATTGTACCATATTTCTTACTGTGTGCAGTGTTCTCCTGGTTTTGCTTGCTTTGCCTTGCCTCAGTTCATGTAAGTCTTTATAGGTTTTTCTGAAAGCATTCTGTTCATCATTTCTTACAGTACAATCAGATTTCATCACAATTATATATCCCAGTTTGTTCAATCATTTTCCAATTGAGGGGCTTCCCTTCACTTTCTAATTCTTTGCGGGGGGGGGGGGGGCCCGGAGAAGGAACAAAACCAAAAACCTGTTATACATTCTTTCGTGGGGCCCTAGGTGGCCCAGTAAATAAAGTACCAACCCTAGAGTCAGGAAGACCTGAGTTCAAATCTGGCCTCAGACTCTTAACACTTTACTAGCCTTATAACCTTGGGCTAGTCACTTAACCCCAGTTGTCCTGCCTTCCCCACTCCAAAAAGCAAATGAATGAATGAATTAAAATAAAAAAAAATAAATACTCTGGTATAAATAGGTCCTTTCTCCCCTTTTTTTTAAATCTCTTTAGGATACAGACCTAGAAGTGGTATTGCTGGGTCAAAGTATATACACAGTTTGATTCCTCTTTGGTTATAGTTCCAAATTACTATCCAGAAGGGTTGGATCAGTTCACATCTCTGCTAACAGTGTATTACTTAGCTGGTTTTTCCACATCCTCTCCATTGTTTATCATTTTCTTTTTATATCATAAATTTATATGAGGTTGATAAAATTCACTCAGAGTTATTTTAATTTGCTTTTCTCTGATAATAATGATATAAAGTATTTGTTATATAACCATAGATACATTTTATTTTTTTTCTTCTAAAAAGTGTCTGTTGGTATCTTTTGTCTATTTATTAACTAGGGAATTAACTTAACCTAGTTCTCTCTATATTAGAAAAATGAATCCTTTATGAGAGAAACTTGTGCAAAATCTGACCACCCAGTTTTGTACTTTCCTTGTCATCTTGGCTTCATTAGTTTTGTTTGTGCAAAATCTTTTCAATTTAAGTTAATCAAAATTATCCGTTTTACAACCACTGATACTCTGCATCTTGTTTCATCATAAATTCTTTCTTTATGCATAGATCTGAGAGGTAAACTGTGCCATGGTCCTTTAATTTGCTTATGGTATAACTTTTGTGTATAAATTATATATCCATTTTGACCTTATCCTGGTATATGAGATGAGATGTTTGTGTATAACTATTTTCTGCCAAGCTGTTTTTAAGTTTTCTAAATAACTTTTGACAAATAGTGAATCCTTGTACCAAAAGCTTGGATCTTTGTGTTTTTAAAAGACTAGATTACTACAGTCTATTCTTACTGTGTATTGTGTATCTAATCCATTGTACTGATCCACTATTCTATTTGGTAAAAGGTAGTTTGAATGCTTACCATTTTGTAACACAAAAAGATCATCTTGACTGTTTTGTTTTTCCAAATGCATTTTCTTATTATTTTTCTAATTCAGTAAAATAATTTTTTGGTAATTAAATTGGGATGACAATGAATATATAGATTAATGTAGGTAAAATAGTCATTTTTATTGCATTGTCCCTGCCTGCCCATGAACAATTAATATTTCTCCAGTTATTTAACTCTGATTGTATTTTTATAAAAAAGTTGCTTTTATAATTTTGTTCATATAATTTGTGCATTTGTTTTGACAGGTATACTACCAGGAATTTTATACTGTACAGAATGATTTTAAATGGTGTAGATCTTTCTATCTCTTCTCTCAGGGTTTTCTTGGCAATTTATGTGGGTTTACACTATATCTCACTTCTATGCTAAATTTATTGTTTCAACTAACTTTTTAGTTGAGTTTTTAGGATTTTCCAAGTACATCATAATATCATCTAAAAAAAGAGATAGTTTTATTACCCCATTGCCCATTCTAATTCCTTCTGCTACTTTTTTTCTGTTATGGCTATTGCTAAGATTTCCAATACAATATCAAATAATCTTGATAACAGTGGGCATCCTTGTCTCATATCCAATTGTACTGGACAGCCTTCCAGCTTAACCTCACTACAAGTAATGCTTGCTGATAATTGTAGATAAATGCTTCTTATCAATTTAAGGAAAACTCCATTTATACTTATATTTTTAAGTGTTTTTAATAGAAATGAGGGATGTACTTCTTTAAAAAAAATTCCAAATCTATTGATATAATCATATGATTTTTGTTACTTTTATTATTGATATAATCAATTAAACTAATAGTTTTTTATGTTAAAACATCCCTGCATTCCTGGTATAAATTTCACTTGATCACACTGTACAGTCTTTATAGTATATTGCTACAATCTTCTAGCTAGAATTTTATTTAGAAGTTTTGCATCTATATTCATTAATGAAATTGGTCTATAATTTTCTGTTTTAATTCCTACTGTCTTAGGTATCAACATTATGTTTAGTTCATATAAGGAATTTGGTAGGACCTCTTATTTGACTATTATTACACATTTAAAAAATATTGTAATTATTTAATCTTTAAATATTTGATATAATTCACTTGTAAATTATTCTTGTTCTGCTGCCTTTTTCTTAGGAAGCTCATTTATGGCTTATTTAATTTCTTTTTTTCTTAAATAGGTCTTTTTGGGCCAACTAATCAAGCTAATCAACTCTAGAGAAATAACTGACTTTTTGGGCCTCTTTTGCCATTTGAATTAGTCTAAGACTAATTATATCTCCCACCATCCTATCCCACCCCCATTTATCTTATTTTCTCCCTTGACCCTGTCCCTTTTCAAAAGTGTTTGCTTCTAACTACCCTCTCCTCCAATCTACCCTCCCTTCTATTATCCCCCCTCTCATCCCCTTCCCTCCTACTCCCCTGACAAGATACCCAATTCAGAGTGTATGTCATTCCCTCCCTAAGCCAAATTCAACGAGAGTAAGGTTGACCAATTCCCTTTTGCCTTCCTGTTCTTCCCCTCTATTGTATTTGTTTTCCTACACTCTTCTACGTGAGATAATTTACCCTATTCTGTCTCTCCACATCTCCTCTTACTATATTTCTCTCTCACCTCTCAATTTCCCCTATTAAATATCATCTTTTCCTATTCAATTGATCCTGTGCCCTCTGTCTATGTATACCTGTACTCATATACACACACAGTCACATATGTATTAATACACATATATACCCTCCTATATAGACACACATACACACACATATTTGTATTCCCTTTATCCTCATACTGAAAAAAGTTTCATAAGTTACACTTATTTTTCTATGTAGGTATGTAAATACTTCTACTTTGATAAATTACTTATGATTTCTTTTCCCTGTTTACCTTCTCATGCTTCTCTTGCTTCTTGTATTTGAATGTCAAATTTTCTATTCAGCTCTGTTTTTTCAATCAAGAATGCTTGAAAGTCCTCCACCTCATTTAATGACTATATTTTCCCCTGAAACATTATACTCAGTTTTGCTGGGTAGGTAATTCTTGGCTTTAATCCTAGATCCTTTGATCTCCAGAATATCATATTGCAAGTCCTTTGATCCTTTAATGTAGAAGTTGCCAAATCCTGTGTTATCCTGATTGTGTTTCCACAATATTCAAATTGTTTCCTCTTGGCTGCTTGTAATATTTTCTCCTTTATCTGGAAACTCTGGAACCTGGCTATAATATTCCTAGGAATTTTCTTTTGGGTATCTTTTTTCAAGAGGTAATTGGTGAATTCTTTCAAGTTCTATTTTGCCTTTTGGTTCTAAGGTATCAGGGAAATTTTCCTTGAGAATTTCTCAAAGGATGATTTCTAGGTTCTTTTTTTGATCATGACTTTCAGGTAGTCCAATAATTTTTAAAATGTCTCTCCTGGATCTCTTTTCCAGTTCAGTGGTTTTTCCAGTGAGATATTTCACATTGTTTTCTATTTTTTTCATTTGTTTGGATCTGTTTAATAGTATCTTGATTTCTCATAAAGTCATTAGCTTCCATCTGTTCCAGTCTGATTCTGAAGGAATTATTCTCTTCAGTGAGCTTTTGAAATTCTTTTTCCATCTGGCAAATTTGACTTTTTAAGGCATTCTTCTCCTCATTCACTTTTTGGGCCTCTTTTGCCATTTGAGTTAGTCTATTTTTAAGGTGTTACTTTCTTCAGTCAGGTTGTTGATTCTCTTTTCATGATTTTCTTGAATCATTCTCTTTTCTTCCCAATTTTTCTTCCACTTCTCTTACTTAATTTTTAAAGTCCTTTTTGACCTCCCCCGTGGCCTGTAATCAGTTTATATTTTTCTTGAAAGCTTTTCATGCAGGAGTTCTGACTGTGTTGTCCTCCTCCTGTTCTATGATTTGATGCTTTTTGTCCCCCAAAAAAGGAATCTAAAGTTAAATGGCAGTGCTTCCTTTGATTCCTTTGCTTGCTCATGTTGCCACTCAATTACTTGATTTTTTGAGCTCTTTGCCACAGTAGAACTCTGCTTCCAGAGAGGAGAGCTTTGCCTCAAATTGCTGGGGTTTTCACAGCTGCTAGAAGTATTAGGAGGGTGCCATCTCTCCAGCCTCCACCAGCTTGGGCTCACTGGTCACCCACCTCAGGACCACCACCCAAGACCACAATCATGATCCAGGCAAGTTAAGGAAAGAACACTTAGTCTCTGAATTGTTGCTTGGCCCACCTAAGATCTGCAGGCTGGAAACTCTGAAGCAGCCATGTGGAGGTGGCTGCAGGGCTGCTCCTTCTGCCACTTCTCACTCCAGGGGCTGAGGCCAGAACACACTCTGTCCCCCTCAGATTTAGCAGAGTTCCACTGACCTTTTTCTTTGTCTTTGGCATTTATAGGTTGATAATTCTGGAAACCACCACAGCTGCTAGTGATCCACTCTCCCGAATGCTCCAGCCGTGACTGGTCTGGACTGCCCTGGTGCTAAAATGGTGGGCTTATGTGGGTCTGGGATTTGTTCCCAGCACACTGCAATTTACCCTTCCTGTCCACCTGCCAGGTTGCCTTCAGCAGGAGGTTTGTTCCTCTCTGTCACTTTGTTGGTTCTGTAGCTCTAAAATTTGTTTAGAGTCATATTTCATAAGTATTTGAGGTGGTTATGGGGGAGCCACAGAGTTTCCCTGCTTCTATACCACCGTCTTCACTCTGCCCCCTCTATCTCCCTTTTAAGTCATATTAACCAATAGTTTATCTCTTTTATTGTTTTGTTTTTCAGAAACCAAACTCCTTTTATTTATTATTTGTTTTCCTACACTCAATTTTTATTAATTTCACCTTTTATTTTTAAGATTTCTAATCTAGCGTTTCAATTAAGAATTTTTCTTTGTTCTTTTTCTAGTTTTTCTAGAAAACTGGTTTTCTAGGTTTTTTTGCAGTTGATCTCACCTGAATTTCTCAGTGACTGTTTTCTAGTTATCCCATCAGTAATTATCAAATCGAGACTTCATTCCTAAGTAAATTTTGTTTTCTGGTTTATTGGTCATGAGATATGAAATTTGTTTGTTGCTGATTCTCCCTTGTCTAGTTTCTTTCATTGATCTTTTTCTCCATTTCTTAACCAAGCCCAAGAGTTTTGATACTGTAATTCTGAAGATATGACTAACCCTCTTCATTATCAACTTTTTTTCATCATTTTCCTTTGTTCTAGGCCTTTTTTCCAAATGTATTTTGTTATTTTAATAAGTTCTCTAAAGTACAGCTTTTATTATTTCATTGCTTTCACATTCAATTGGTAAATTTTTACTAGGAGTATTGTCATGTTTGTTACATTGTCATTGCCCAAATGTGATCAACAAATTATCTTCCTGCTATTAAAGCTGGTTTTTAATTTCTTTAAGTGCATCTTCATAATTGAATCTATACAGATATTTTATAGTGTTGGGCACACTGATTCCCAAATACTTTATGCTTCTTTTGTTATTCTGAATGGGGTGAAAACTACCAAGTGTGAATCATGCCCATCTCCATCACTTCTAACTCTTCTCCCTCCCTGTGCTTCACACTTAGTAAGCATTTAATAAATATTCTTATTCTCTGTCTCTCTCTCCTGTGTAATTATACTCAAATACTCAGAGTATATGCATAGTTCTCAGGGGGCTCAGAACAGACATCTTTTCATTTCCCACTTGGCTTATACTGTAGGACTCAGGCATATACTCATATTACTCAGGGGTCTCAGAACAGACATCTTCTCGTTTCCTGCTTGGCTTTTCTGCTCTGTGACTTGTCTGACTTCTCCACCATGCTCCTGAGTCATGTACCCTGTTTCATTAAAATTCCTTTCTCTTCCTCCTCTTCCTCTTCATCTTCTTCTTCCTCTTCCTCTTCTTCTTCCTCCTCCCCCAAACACTTAGCACAGTACCTGGTACATAGTAGGCACTTAATTAATATTTGTTGATGTGCCTTTACTTAATGATTATCATCTCTCAGCCCTCATATCTAATTTATTTCCAAGATTTCTGTTTACTCCCACTCAAAGATATTTTACATTCACTACCTTTTCTCCACTTCTCTTCACTCCAGACTTCCTGTACCTGTGCCCAAGCTCTTCATCCTTGAATTTCACTCTAACTTTGTATATTAGCAAGCACCCCAGCACACCCAAGATGGTCTGGTAGCACAGATACTTTGATCTGCTTTGCTAAAGGGAAAACAACTTTTAAAGGGGTCAACAATATTACTTTAATTACAGATAAGTAAAAAATACAAGCAGAGAAATGAATGGGGTGGAGACTACCAAGTGGAAATCATTCCCTGCTCCATCACTTATAACTCATTTTTGTGATCTCCCCTCCACCTTCCCACACTTTGCACTTATCATTTAGTAAATATTCTCTCTCCTTCTCTCTCTTTCTCCAATGTAATTATATCCATAGTACTCACACCTCCTTACTATAAGATTCTGACCATATGTCATTAATTTTATATTGCACTTGTCTCCAACCTGCTCTTAAGTCTCCTTTGGGAAGAATGATGCCTTCTACTCAATAATGAATATTCTCCTACCCGGTCACTGTACCAGCAAGCACCCTAGCATACCCAGGGTGGCTGCTAGTCTAGTACAGGTTCTTAGATCTGCTTTTCTAAAGGAAAGAAACTCAAAATGGGTTAACAATATTACTTTAATCAATCAAACATATATAATTTACCTGGTTCGGGGGGAAAGTCAGCACCCTGACCTTCAGAGAATACAAAGAAGTTACACAGAAATTACAAGCAGACAAAGAAACAGATCAGCAGACAGGCTTCCAACCATCTCACCATTACATCCATACCTATTCAGTTACCAGAGAGGGAAGCACCAACATCTGGCTTTTTCCAAGCAGGGGGTTGGGGGTGGGGAGTGGTTCAATGGCTTCCCAGAGTCTTGTCTGGCCAAATCACAAAACTCTTCTCAAAGTGAGCCCCAAAGCAAAACCTCACATCAGCAGTATATATAGCCTTCTCCTGGATCAGAGAATGTCGCAGCCCTCTTGACCCACTGCCTAATCACAAAGTAATAAGGTGCAGGCATTCCTGAAGAACAAGCCTCCTGCCACAGGCTCCATGTGACCACATTCAGCCTATTAGGGGGCTGAGTATACTTTCAAATCAGGGAAGATTCTCAGAGCCACTTAAACCTATCAAAAGGCTTAAGGGCAGGGAAGATCTTCAGATTCCCATAACAGTCACATTTTGCAAATTTTGGTGATTCTGAATCCCTGTAGGTCAGCGGTTTTCAACCTGTGGGTCGGGACCCCTTTGGGTCACGAATGACCCTCTCACAGGAGTCACAGGGTTGCCTAAGACCATTGGAAAACACAGATTTCCCATGGTCTTAGGAATCTAGACACCACACTCCTCTATCTGTGTCCGGGTGGGTCTGCCCGCAAGCAGACATGCCCACATACAAGTATTAAAGGTTGAGAGCCACTGCTATAGGTCATCTTGCAAAAGCTATTCCCTACTACCTGATCACTTATTGCCTTCCTCTGTAACCCTTTTATCATGAAGTTCCAACCAAACACCTTCCATCCCTTCCATTATTTCCTCTTGAATGTATGTTCCATAGGCAAAAAACTCCCCTTCATCCTAAATGTTGTCTTCTTCTACTCCTTTCATCTACCAGCTGTAACTAAGCATGAATGTTCACTAATGACATAACTTCCCTGGTCATCTTATCTGGTACTGGCTATAATTGCACTCATTCCCTTCAGCTCACAAGTTAGCTCATAGCTCACAGATCCAGGAGGTAATACATTACTTGTTCCCTGTTGCCTCAAGAGCTCACAACTAATGCCCAACCAGTCAGAGAAGAATCGACTCATGTACAGAGAATCATATTTGTTGCTTTCAGAGAGCTAGTGTGAACCAAAGTCAAGTGAATTTTCTTTTTTTCTAAAAAAAGTATTATTTATTTTAGTATACATTTTATTTACTTTGAGCTCCATAATCTTTCCCTCCTAATCCCTCCCCCATGCATTGAGAAGGTAAGCAAAATGATAGTAATTATACCTTTAAAATCTTGTAAAATATATTTACTTAATAGGCATCATGCAGAAAAAAATGCATGAAAAATTAAGAAAGTGAAAAAGTTATACTTAAATCTTCACTCAGAATTCATTAGTTTTCTCTGGAGACAGATAGCATTGTTTTCATCATGAGTCCTTCCAAATTGTCTCGGATCATTATACTGATCAGAAGAGTTAAGTCTTTTGCAGTTGATAAGTGTTACAATAAGACTGTTACTGTGTACAATGTTTTCCTGGTTCTGTTTACTTCACTCTGCATCAGTTCATATTATTTGTCCTAGCTTTTTTTTTTCTGAAACCTTCTTGCTACTATTTTCTCATAGCAAAATAGTATTACATCACAATCATATACTACAACTTGTCTAGACATTCCCAATTGATGGACATCCTTTCATTTTCCAATTCTTTGCCACCACAAAAGAGCTGTTTATAAATATTTATGTGTATAAAAACCATTTTCTTTCCTTTAATTTCTTTGGAATTCATACTTAGTAGTAACATTGTTGGATCAAAGGGTATGCAGTTTTATAGCCCTTTAGCCATAGTTCCAAATTGTTCTCAAGAATGGTTGGAACAGTTCACAGCTCCCCTAACAGTGAGTTAGTGCCCCACTTTTTCCATATCCCTTCAAGAATTCATCATTTTTTAAAAATCACATTAACCAAAGTTTAAAGGGCTACCTTAGACTTTTTGTTTAATGTATATTTCTCTGATCTGTAGTGATTTAGAACATTTTTATATGACTATAGATAGTTTTGATTTCTTCTTCTGAAAATTGCCTGTCCATATCCTTAGACAATTTATCACTTGAGTTACTCATATTTTTATAAATTTGACTCTTTCCTCTATATTAGAGAAATTCTGTATTACAGAAATTAAATCTTTATCAGAGAATCTTTCTCCAAAACCTTTTCCCTCAGTTTTTGTTTTTCTTTTTATCATGGCTACCTGCATTGGTTTTGTTTGTGTAAATCCTTTTTTAATTTAATGTAATCTAAATGATCCATTTTACTTCATGTGATACTCTCTATGTCTTGTTTCATTATAAATTCTTCCCTTATCTGTAGTTATAACAGATAACATTTTTCATGCTCCCCTACTTTGTTTAAGATATCACAGAATCATTTGCCAGTTTTGACCTAATTTTGGTCAAATGTTGCTCTGTATCTAGTTTCTGCCAAAGTGCTTTCCAGTTTACCCAGCAAATTTTGTCAAATAGTAAGATCTTGTCCTAAAAGCTTGGAGCTTTAGGGTTCTCAAACACTAATTTACTATGATCATTTGCTACTGTTTACTGTCTACCTAATCTTCACTGATCCAGCACTCCATTTTTTGCATGATTAGCACTTTATAATACAATTTGAGTTGTGGTACTGCTAGGCCACTTTCCTTCACATTTTTTTTCATTGATTCCCTCAAAAATTTTTTGACCTTTTGTTCTTCCAGATGAATTTTATTATTTTTTTCTAACTCAATAAAATAATTCTTTGGTATTTTAATTGCTATGACCCTGAATATATAATTTAAGTAGAATTGTTATTTTTATTATATTGACTCCTTTTACCAATGAGCAATTAACATTTCTTCAATTGTTCTGTCTTTATTGGTATGAAAAGTGTTTTGTAATTGTATTTATATAGATTCCAAGTTTGTCTTGGCAAGGAGACTCACGAGAATGTTATATTATTTGCAATTATTTTAGGGTAGTTAGGTGGCATAATGGATAGAGTTCTGGTCCTAGATTCAGGAAGACCTGAGTTCAAATCTAGCTTCAGACATTTACTGCCAGTTTGACCCTAGGCAAATGCCTTAATCCTGTTTGCCTCAGTTTCCTCATCTGTAAACAATCTTCTCTCTTATCCTATTTAATCTTAACTTGTATCTCATGTGAGAATCATTAAATATCATGTTTTTGCCAAAGTTTGAATTAATCAGATTGCTTTGCCTCATTTTAAGAAGGCTCTTTTTCTGTGTCAGCCACTCCAAAGAGTGGCTATACATGGCTGGGAGTAGGATTGAAAACAGGTACCCTGAGATCATAAATTCCAAAGAGGCCCAGCTTTGTCCTGTTCTTGGAAAACACCTCTTCTTATGTCAACAAAGCTAGAATGGGAGCAAAATGGGCTCACTTTGTGGTTCCTAAGGATGAGATCCTCAGCTCATGGCATTAACTTGCATAATGAGACTTTTTCTTATCTTAATATTTTCTGGGCATATACCATGTTACCATAAAGAAAACACAGATATTCTGGATCATAATTTCAATCGACACTTTGTCAACTCTCTTGTTTTATTGTATTTACCACTTATTCAATTAAGAAAATTCCTTTTGGATGCTGCTAAGTGGCACAGTGAATGGAGCAGCAGCCCTGTAGTCAGGAGGACCTAAGTTCAAATCTGACCTCAGACAACTGACACCAAAACTAGCCGAGTTACTTTGGGCAAGTCACTTAACCCCAATTGCCCACCAAAAAGAAAAAAAGAAAAGAAAATTCCTTTCTCATATGATTTATGGGGACTATAAATTTGCATGCCTCAGCCACCCTGAACTGGGATGGTCCTAAAATGTACTTAAGCTATCTCATCCTTTTGTTCATTGATCAGGACTCAGCTCCTGGCTCCTTGTACAAGAATCTGCTAACTCTGGGGAATAAATTCTATAACTGTATATCGCTATTTGCTTGTCTCCTTTAACAAAACCATTTTAGAAGTTGACACTTGTGATAGGATTAAAGGTGGTAATAGATCATCTAAATGTAGATGATTCAGTTTTAATTTCTATTAACATTGAAAGATTTCATTTGATTCCATTTTGTCTCCCTTAGCAGTGAGTGAATTGTCACATAAATGAAAAACCAATGGAAATTGTTTCAAATGCGTCTGTAAGGGAGGATTGGATTTTGTTTCCACAGAAATCACGTGATATATAATTTACAAAACCTTTTTTTTTCAGAAAGTCAGAAAGTCTCCTATTTAATAGTTGCTTCCAGAAATATAAAAAAAAAATTGTGGCAAGAGAGGTAACTCAGAATGGATTCTCTTTGTTCTCTGAGAAGGCCTTTTTCCTGTGTAAAAACTGCCAGACCATGCTCACTAATGGGCTAAGGATAAGGCCCATTAACCCAGATGCAGTCTTAGATAAGGGACTTTTCTTATGGATATGGATTTGAATGGGTTGTTATGGGTTGGAATCTTCAGCTCATACTTTCGAAAACTCTCTTAGAAACTGAGAAAATTCCTTTCTCATGCCTCGGAGATCATAAAATCTGGGGGATGTAGACATCCTGGAATGATATTAAAAGTATTTAAGGCTAGTCATTCTTTTACTAAATAAAGTTTAAAGGGGGAGGATAAAAGGGGGGAGGGAATTGAAATGAGTAAATAAAGATGTAAGCAGGGGTGGAGACCCACTTGGGGGTGGATTTTAGGTGCTTTTGTATAGTCTGTAGACCTGAAACGCCCAGCCAATGGGGTACTGGAGAGGGAAATAGGAATCAGTATAAGGTATGTCACCCCTTTTCTTCCAGTCTCTGGCCAGAAAATTATAAATAAAATCTTGCCTTAATTCACTCAGGGCCAGATAAGACAGATAGGTAGCACACAGGAGGGCTGCTAGCACAGGTTCACTCTTGATCTGGCCTAACAAGAAGACAGCTTTGAAGAGGTTAATAATCCTATTTTATTCTAGTCTAGTCTTCTCACAAAAGGTTTGCTGATTATGGGAGCACAACTCCTACAACATTCCCTAATCAGCCTTCTCCCAGCGAGAAGTGGTGGGAGAGTGGGGGGGGGGGGGGAAGGGGCAACTACCCCTACGTTTCCATTGGGTCAGTCGAGACAGACAGAGACAGGCACGACTTGTGCACTCCCCTATATTCCCTCAAGCCTCAATGGGAACCTGTTGAGGCAAACACAGATTCCCCCCAAGCCTAGATGGGGGCCGATCGAGGTACACACAGCATTCTAGCTTATGCATTCCACCCTAAGGATTTCCCCCATTCACTGACCAGTGCCCACCCTGCTTTATTGGGCAACAAAGAAGGCATATTGGCAACAATACCCTCGCAAGTTTACATTATCTCATCGTTATATCTCACTGCGCAGCCGCAGTGGATAGTTACAATTTTAGCGCACGTGTTTATATTATTCATCATTACATAATGCTGCGCGAGCCTGGGAGAGATGTTTTAAACCATAATTGTGAGAACTCATCTAATACCTGGGAACAAGAGATAGTTATGGCTGTGGATCCTGGGAAACAGGACTCTAAGAAATAATAACAAAAATCCACTTTACACACACTAATATTCACCTTACGCTAAAATCCACTTTACATTTGGTAAGATGATTATTTCTCACAGTTCCGAATGTAACACTAGGATTGTAATGCAACAGGCAGAACACTGATATGTATGAACTGTTTTCTGACCTGGAATTTTCACATGCTGCGGTATTCTTTGTGGTCAGCAGATGTCAGTGAAAGACCATGCCATTTTTTCTCAATGGCACTTAAAAAAATCAATAAACATTTATTAAGCTCTTCCTATGTACAAGGTATCAGGGTAAGTGCTGGGGATCCAAACACAATAATTAAACAGCCTATGCCCTTTGGGAACTTAATTTTCATTAGTGGAGACAATATATACACATATAAGTATATATAAAAGAAAAATAAAATTCAAATTGAGTGGAACAGGGAAGCTCTCTGTAACATTTGGGGTATGGTGCTCTAGGAAGGCCTCAAGTAGGAAAAAGTGACATGTTAGCTGAGCTTTGAAGGAAAGTAGGGATTCACAGAGGCAGAGGTAAGGATAGACTGAATTCCAGGCAACTGTAAAAGCCTTTGTAAAGGCTTAAGGAAAGGCAATGAAATGTCCTGTATGAAAACCAGCAACAAGGTAAATATGCCTGAAGTGAAATAATATAAAACATTGGATAAGTAAGTTTTAGCTTGTCTCCAAAGGTATTAAATGACATAATTGTTAGAATTGGATCCTAGATGTAACAATGGAATTTTTTGAGTGTGGGATTGTCAGAAATTGATGATGTTTCAACATAAATATACAAAATACAAATCTCACAAATAAACCAAAGCTATCAGAACCAGAAAACTAGAACCATGTGGCAGAAATATATGTGGAATGTCAGTCTCACACTCAAGTAAATATACAAAGAAATGAAAGAAACACAGATCTCCCAAATAAACATCTGGAGATCAGAATGGTGAAGCAAGATTATTCCTTTGGCATCCCTTTGTGTAGGGAATGGAAAAAAAGAATGGAATTATTTGAGGCAGAGTTCAGTTAGGAGATTTGCAATACCCAAGAGGAGAAATGATGAGGTTATGTAAGTGGAGAGAAATGTTTGAATATGAGAGCTGAGGAAGAGTGAGGATCATGGTAGAAATAGAGAGATTATGTATAGATTCTGGAGATATTTTCCGGCATAAACTTTTCAAGATGTTGCAGTATCCCTTTTGGAAACCAGGTGTCAAGAAAAGACTGCTATTTGCCTCAATGAGAATGAAACGGCCAACAATCAAACAGCTGATCTATTGATAAACACATATTTATACCAAAGATTAAAACTTCAGTCTGAGTAGAGACAATTTAGAATCTAGCAATTAAATCAGGATCAATTTATTGTTTTGTTGATTAGACTTAGGAAAATGATGGAGTTTAATAATAAAAATTAAAGATGTGTTTTGCATACATTTTTCAGAGAGCTAGACTTTAAACATTCATGGGGGGGGTAGGAGGGGAAGGGAAGGAGAGAGATTTTATATGGAATTTATTCTGTGATTACTCTGTGCCATGTGTTATGACAAATTCTGAGATTATAAATATAAGCACAAAAAAACCAGCCCCTTCCCTAAGTGAGCTTTTTCTGATGAGAGAACATGACTGAAGAACTTGAAAAACTTAGGGTTTGGTCTCCTAATTTTATTCTAGCAAATCACTTAAAATAATGTTATAAATGTTTACTACATTTTTTAATAGAATGACAATAATTAAAACAATAATGAGCATTTATCTAGCACTTTAGGATTTAAAAAGTGCTTTAGGACCTCATATAACAGAGATTGGGAAATGGTCAGAGCTTGAAGACACATTCTTTTAACAAAAGGGACTTTAAAACACAAAAATGGGCAAAAATGCCGATGAAGCACATTCTCCTCCAGGGCAGGGCATCATTTTTAATAATGGTGGTGTATCTTGTAAACCAAACAGTAACCCTGGCACCTTGGGAAGAAGCCAGGCACCTCAACATAATCAAAGACCAGGAATGAGCACCAATTGGGTCTTTTAAATCTAGATGTGTTTTGAACCACATAGAAAGGAAGAAGTCAGACCAGGTTTTGGTTCTCAGGACAATGAATTGCCCAGGGCTAATGGGACATTATCACTCAGGCCTCTGATTATTTTGTAAATCTCCCATCTCTCCCCTCCCAAGATTCCTAAGCTTTCTTTAGGGACTTCTGATTGTTATCCAAAACAATTTATGGAGTGAAATTGAGGCTGTGTGGTACCTGCAGCCTAGTAATTCTCTTGGCATGAGTACCCTATATAAACCAAGTTCCCAGCCCCCTCCAGGGTTACCCCAGCATTTTCTGTGTAGCTTCTTGAGGTTAAAAATTTTCAGCTCCTCCCTATTACTTCACTGGAGAAACCTAATCTTCTTGTGGTTCATCTTCAGCTGGGGAAAGTGAGTTGGCCTTCAGATGTGGCCAATTATTCCCCTCTCTCACACTTAAGGAATGCTCTTTGCTTTATGAGACCCAGCTGTCTCTAACAATCTTAGCTATAAAAACCACCCTCTCAGGCAGCTTTCTTAGGCCCTTCCCGTTTGGCATCTCTCTGGGAGAGCAAGTCATGCTTCACTTCGGTGAGGAAGAGCCAAGACTGGAGAGTAGTTCCTTGGGAAAGACTTAGCCCAGGCTAGTTAATGAGTACATGACTTGGGAGCTGGGAGTGATTCCTTTACCCTATCACATCCTTCAAAAAATGCCTGGTGAGCTAGACCGGAAAAAGTCTATTTTTTGGCCTGACCAAATAGGGAAAAGGATGGATTTCACATTAATGTTGTTTGGGATGAAAAATACCCTTTATCCTTAATTTAGTGAAAAAAAAATAAACACAAATATCTCTTAGGATGAGAACAGTTTATTCTCTTCCCAGGAGAAGAGGTTGGTCTTTCCCATGACTCATCATGGAGAAGAGGCAAGTTACAAAAGACAAGGCCAGAATTTATAACTTAACTTAGTCAAGCCCCTTTTCATGACTGTTTCCTTTCTCATTGGTGGAGAAGCTCACCTCACCAAATTCTTCCCAACTGGGACAGCAAGAGAAGAGAGGGGGGAGGGTCCCACCAAGGCCAGAAAACAGACAAAGGAAGGTAAAAGTTATTGACAGCAGTAATGGAGGATCGGGGAGGAAGAGAAGGTTAACAACCCCAAACTGAGAAGTTTTCACTCATTCCTTATAATTCGATACTGCATAATATTAGTTTTCTTTCAAGAGAATGTCAGAACTAGGAAGAAGGGATATTAGAAGCAGGAGAGCCACTCCTTACAACATGAAGGTGAGAATGTAAAAATTCTGAAAGATCTCCATGTAAAAAAAAAAAAAAACCAACCATGTTAATTTGATTATTAGTGCCATGCTCTCTCTCAGTTAGTACATGCCCCACCCTGTTATGAACCTCAGAGCTCTTTGTCTTTACTATTCCCCCCCCCCCAAAAAAAAAAAACAACTAAAAAACCCTTTGGAGTGAAACCAAGAAAGACAGGAGAGACTACTACCATAGTCAGATATAGGACCTGGATGGACACCTTAGATACCAAGAGATCTTTGATCATGACTGTCCTCCTTCCCTCAGGTACAA
>CM053602.1:59070541-59088215 GCA_028646575.1 Pseudocheirus occidentalis | reverse complement strand
AAAAGGAAAACTATCTGTGTGTGTAGTAGACCAGACTTTCAGGGGTCCCCTGGCCCCATTAAGGAAATGCTGCCCTCTTCTATGAAGTCACTAGGCAGATATACAAGAAGAGTATAATCTTGTTGGATGGATGCTTTCATTGGTCCTATGAATAACTAAAGAAAATTCAGGGTAGCTAATTAGCAAAGTCTTGTTTATGTCTCCCTGTTTGTTTGTGCCTCGGGACTTGGTCCTAGGATGAATAATTAGCCTTGGGTTGGAGTAGGGAGTGGTTGATTCCAAAGGAGGGTCCTTGCATTCTGGTTATATAAGAATTTCTTCTTCAGGGAATATAAGCCTTATGATTTTCTTGTATCTTGGCTCTGTATGAAATGGTTCTGTAATAAACGGAGTATTGAATACAGACTCATCTCTCCTTTTATTCATCTGGTTGCTGGGTCTTTCAACTGTGTTGCATACAGTATCTTTGTAGACAGTAAGAAGCATTCATCAATACTTTAAGCAAAGTACTCGACAAATATGATGTCATTTTATCTTTACTTTGTAGCCTGCTGAGGTAGGTGCTATTATCATTCTCCTTTTATACTTGGAGAAACTGAGACAAAGGGAGATTAAGTGGCTTGCCCAGGGTCACACATATCTAGTAAATCTCTGAGGTCTATTTGGGTTTAGATCTTTGACTCCAGATCCAGGGTTTTAAGCCCTGTGCCCCCTACCTGCCTAGCTTGAGACCTGAGAGGGTTCTTAGAACACATAAAACCATAGACAGTAAGTAGTTATTTTTTTAGACAAATAACATGAACAATATGTGTATGGGGTGAGAACCCCAAAAATCCCCTACCCAGAAAAATTAAGTCAGAGGTATCTTGAGGAAGGAACAGGAAGTTTATTCAGTTCTTGTAAGAAGAGAGTGTCCCTTCCACCAGTATGAAAAAAAAAATTTACACCCTAATGCAGTCGAGCCCCCCTTCCTACCACCACTGTCCCTTCTCCCATTGGCTGAGAGGTGGGCTTACAAAGAACAAGGAAATAGGGGATAACCAATTCAAATGAATCTATCCTTATTTGGCAAATACCAAAGTGAGGAAGGGAGGGGCTAAGAGTTTAATGTTGATTGACCAGAAGGGAAAGGGGGAAGGGTACTGAACAATCTGAACTATTAAAATATTCACTTCCTTATTTGGCAACGGCTAAAGCAAGGGAGGGGGAAAAGGTCATAAGCAAAGGTGGAGGTCAAAACCCCCTAAAGGGCCTAATGCTGATGTGGTAGTAGTGAAGAATGGGAAAGCCGAAACTCTAGCTTGCTCCCACAAGAGCTTATGGGATGAGAAGTTGCACATTTCCCATTCACATGTTTTTTCAGTGCAGTGACCCAAAAAAAGGGCAGAGACAGGAAAATTTAGAAAACAGCTACACCAAAGTACTTAATGACAAATGACCTTTATTTCAATAAAATGTATATCAGCCATTAGTTTTTTCATAATTAAAATTTAGGTACTGCAACACCAAGTTCAGAAGAGGACATGAAAACACTGTATCTCATATGGATAAAAGGAAAATGAGGCCTAAAGGGCCAATCAAGTCATTCCATGCAGGGCCATGATCAGGTAAGACAGACAATGATATTACTATTATTGGTAATGAATGTTATTGTTTATTAGTTTTTAGTCATGTCCAATTCTTTGTGGTAATGAATACAGGGTATTTAATTTTTTAAATTACATTTTAAGTTCACAAACTTCTCTGTATTTTGATATCATTGTATTAAGTTGTCTAACTTTGTGAGCCCATTTGTGATGATACAGGATCTGGGAACCCCCTTGAAATCTCCTTGAATCTTCCCATTTGATGAGGCATTTGCCTGAGGCCATAAGCCTTTCATTATAGCTTGACCCAAATCTCTTACTAGTGAGCCCTCCATTGTCCAGTGAGTCCCAACCCTTGATCCTCCCAAAATATCTATACCCAAGTCTGTTACCATTAAACTAGCCTAGGCCTCCATTGTCTGTCATCTCCAGGTAACCTCCAGCTACTTCCCACCCTTAATCTCTCATTACTAGAGTCTGATCTCCTTTGACTCCTCCTGTAGAGCCCCGTCCACAAACACCTCCTCTAGACCACCCCTAGATTCCTCCCACAACCTTTCTGTTTATAAGACCCATCTTGCCTCCATGAAGGAGTAGGAGAATTATCTAGCACAGACTTATTTTGGCAGATTATTCAGGCCAGCTTGTCCAATACAAGAGTCACAGATACTGAGGCTCGCCTCTTTAAGAGCCTACCCATTATGGCAAACCTTTAATTTTGCTTTACTTTGGCTGAAAGAAGACTTGAGTCAAATTCATTCAGCAGGACTTGACGTGTTGGCATTTAGGGGTCTCATGCACCCCTCAATCTTAAACCTTATCATGTTATGTTTCCCCGATCTCAACAATTTGGAGCTTTCTTGGCAAAGAAACTGGCATGGTTTGCTTTTTCTTACTCAGCTCATTTTGTTCATATGAGGAAACCAACTTGTGATTTGTGACTTGCCAAGGGTTACACAGTGTCTAAGGTCAAATTTGAACTCAGGAAGTTCCTGGCTCCAGGCCTGGTACTCTCTCAGCTATGCCACCAAGCTGCCCTTGTTAAGACATATGTGAGTGGGAGAGGTGAAAACTCTCAGCCTATACCCTAAATTCTAGTAAAGTTTCTTGTGGGAACAGGCCTGAGTTTTGGTTTTACCCTTCCCCCCACCCTTCCCTTGCTGTTAATCAGCATTAATCCCTTTAGGAATCTCTTAGACCCTTCCCCTCCTTTACTTTGGAGTTTGCCAAATAAGGATATGTATACTTGGATTGGCTATACCCTGTTTTGTTGTTCTTTGTCTTTTGTCACACCCAGACTGTAAGCCCACCTCCCAGCCAGTGGGAGTAAGGGACAGTGGTGGGAGGGGACTTGACTTAGTATATAAAATCTTGCTTTGCCTGCTGTAAAAGGTCTAATTACACTGCTTCATGGTGGTGGAAAGGATGCCTTCTTCTCTGAATAAAACTTCCTGTTCTTTCCTCAAGACACCTCTGACTTTTAATTTTTGTGCACTAGGGGATATTTGGGGTCCTCATACCCTACACATGTAACAAATTAAAAGTTAAAAAAACCTTTAAGATATGTATAATATCACATTGGAAGAGATTTTGCTTTGTAATTCATTTGGATGCTTCACAAAATGTAATTGTTTTAAAAATAAACAGAAATTTGCAAAAAGAAAAAAAAAACATTTGTTCCTTAAACCTATATACAAACCTTCTTATAAGCCTAGGGTACCATCCTAGAACATAGAATGTCAAGGCTGTAGGAGGATTTGGAATAGAAAATGTCTAGGCTGTGTTAAAAAGATTTTACTGAGCCAGTCTCTTTTTTTAAAATTAACTTTTGTTTATTTTTAGTTTACATCATTCATTTCCACAAGATTTTGAGTTACAAATTTCTTCCCCGTCTTTCCCCTACCCACCACCCCAAAACAGCAATTCTCCCCCAATCTTCTCTCTCCTATACCCTCCCCCATCACCCCTCTGACTTTCTGATAGGGCAAGATGAATCTCCCTACCCCAGTGCCTTTATATCTTATTTCCCAGTTTCATGTAAATAATAATAATAATTTAAATTTTTTTTATTTTAAAACTTTAAATTCTAGATTCTTTCCCTTGTCACCCACCCCCACTGGGAAGAGAAGCAATTCAATACAGGCAGTATATGTGTTAGTTACACAAAACATCTCCATAATGGACATATTGTGAAAGAATGAGTATATTACCCTCCATTGTATCCCACCTCCCACTTGTTCTATTCTCTACTTTGTCCTGATGAGGTGTAGGCTCTGGGACCCCCCCCCCCTTTTTGAGCTCTCCTTAATTCTTTGAGGTACAGGCTCTGGGAAAGTAAACCTTCCCAGGGAAGATATTTGCCTGAGGTCATGGGCCTTGAGATGCGGCTCTGCCCAAGTCTTTTGCTCTGCCCAAGTCTTTAGCTCGCTTTGCTCCAATAGTTTCCCACCCTTGAATTGGCCTGGCCCACCATTGTCTATGGTCTCCAGGTAGCCTCCAGCAACTTCTCACCCTGAACCACTCATTACTGGAGTCTGACCTCATCTGACTACTCCTGAAGACCCTCCCCAATCTCCTCCTCTGGACCACCCCTAGACTCCTCCCACAACCTTATTTTATATAGAACCCCATCTTCCCTCCACCTGTGTGAGAGCCCCATGGAATAGTTAGGCATAGACTTTTCTTGGGGAGAGCGCCATGAGATAGCTTAGTATAGACTTGCTCTGTGAGAGCACCTTTAAATGGCCTAGCACCCCACGTGGTGAACTTGAACTTTCAATAAACTTTACTTTTTTCTTGGCTGAGAAGACTTGAGTGGAATTCTTTCCGCAGGACCCAGTATGTTGGTATTTTTGGGTCTCGGGCAGCCCTAACCCTCTTTGGGCTCCTCATCAGTCCCAGTCCCTTTACAAAAGTCTGTGCTTCTAATAGCCCTCCCACCTGCCCTCCGCTTCATCATCCCCCCTCTCATCTGCTTCCCCCCTACTCTCCTTTAGGGCAAGATACCCAATTTAGAGTGTATATCATTCCCTCCCTAAGCCAAATTCAATGAGAGTAAGGTTGACCCATTCCCTTTTGTCTTCCCGTCCTTCCCCTCCATTGTTATAGTTATCTCTGGCCTCTGTTATATGAGATGATGAACTGCATTCTGTCTCTCCCTGTCTCCTCTCCTTATATTCCTCACCTCTCAATTTCACCTTTTAAATATCATCCCTTCCTATTCAATTGATCCTGTGCCCTCTGTCTATTTATACACACACTGAGCCAGTCTCTTGAACTGCAAATGATAGAACAGCAGGCCAGAGACAAAGGTGTTAGTAATCAAGTAGGTCTGGAGTTAACTAGTTTCATTATGAGGAATAAGACTTTTGAATCAGTTAATTCTTCTGATTAGCATTCCACCTTGCAGGAGTGAAGACAGATTTCATACATAAATCACAAATGGGAAGGGGGAGAAGGTGTTGGGGTTTAGGGGTACTTGGCACCACAAAATACTGATATTCTGGGTCCTGCCTGAATGAATTGGACCCAAGCCCTCTTTCAGTCAAAGAAAAACAGTTTATTAAAGATTCACTATATTGAGTAGACTCTTAAGGAGCCTCTCCATTGTCTAGACTTAAGGAATATGAGCATTTGTGATTCTTGTAGTGACAAGCAGGTCAGATTGAATCTTGGCTTCATTGAATCTGAGCACCTTCATGGTGGAAGGATGGATATTATATACAGAGATTGTTGGAGGAATCTAGGGGTGGTCAAGTAGTCTGGGGTGATGGTGTCCAGGGAGGATCTTGAAGAGACTAAGGAGGATCTTGATGGACTTGGGTGGCTAGAGATTGGGCTGGGGAATTTGGAGAATGGGATTAAGGGTGGGATCAAGGGTGGGAAGCAGCTGGAGAAAATCCAGAGGTAAAGGACTATGGAGGGTTAGGTTAAGGGTTACAGCTTTGGGAGTGGGGATAATAGAGTTCAATGGCATTCAGAACCTATACCCTATCAAATGGATTACAAACATCTCCAGGGCTTGAGTGGTTTCCTGGGACAAACCCACAAATGAAAGATAATGCAACAATTCTGGATTCCTGTGGAAGCTGTATTGCTTGAGTCCTTGGGAGGGGTAGGTGGGGGTGGGTGTCATTACTTCCTGGATCTTCTGGCCAGAGTTCTGTGATGGGCACAGGTTCTACAGTCTTTGATATGCTTCATTTAAGGTTCACAGGCAGGGATTGGGAGCATTATCAAGGTTTGATTCATCATTTCAAGCTGTATGGAGAGATTCTGACTCAATGTAGAAAAGGCAATCTGAAAATTTTTAAATGATTAGTATATTCATTATACATATTATCAATTATTATGAAAATCATGATTCCCTTCACAGTTGGGAGATGTCAAAGAGAAGAGTGTCAGGTATAGGAGGGCTTTTAGAAGAAGGGATATCAGTGATAGGAAAGCCCTTACATCATAGAAGGTCAGAAGGAAGGAAGGCTGGCACAACACAGTATATTAGAGATAGAAGGGCTCTCAGAATGTAGATGCTTGGCAAATATCTCATTATCTTGTCAAAGAACTGTTGAGGTAATTGCCATTATTCTCATTTTAGAGGAAAATGAGTCAGAAGCATGGCTTAAAATCCCTTTACTGACACTTTGTGTGAACTGTTTGTAAAAATTTTTAAACTCGTAAACATAGTAAGTCACCTAACCTCTCAGAGCTTAAATTTCTTTACTAGTCAAATAGAAATGATTATGTCTCCAGGGAAGATGTGAGAATCAACTGATATAATGCAAAGCAGCATAGGCTTGGAGCTCCTTTCCCAACCCCCATTCAGCCTTGCAGGTCAAAGCCCTCGATATACCTGCCACATTGTTCTTCAGGGTTTAAAAGTAGGTATGGGGGGAGGGATTATAGCTCATGGGGCCTCCAAGTTGCTTTCCCCAGAATGATCAGCTGGTATCATTTAGTCTACTTGACTTAATTACTTTTCAGGAAAGGGTATTTACTGCAGTTATAGCTGGTATTAAAAAAAAAGCAAACCCTCCCACCTAAAGTCTGTGACACCCTTTCCCCCTACATACATACAGAGCCCTGGGAAAAGGGGGCTCAAACTTTCTTTGAGATGATGTCATATAGCTAATATTTAACAGGAAAAAAAGTATGTCAGTGCCTTGAGTTAATAGTCCTTTGTGTGATATCTTTGCAGGACCAATGGTAGCATAATGGCCCATTTGGTGTCCTGGATATGGGGACAAACATGGGCTGATGTGGGGCTATCTAGATATAATGGGCTGTAGGAATGTAGGAATGTATGCTTACTTCCCAAGGAGGAACTCAGAGGGCTTAATGTGTGCGAAAATAGGGTAAAATTCTCAACTGACTGGGTATAGTCTCTTGGAATGATTTCTGGAGTGAGGACACAAGCATGGAATGAATCATTTACTGCTGTATATTTTCCATTCCTACCCCACACCCATCCTCTGTCTGGTCATTTAGTCTCTCTGGGACTCAGTTCTTTCATGGAGGATGGAGGTCAAAATACTAGCCTACCCTACCTCATAAGAATACTGCTAAGAAAAATGACTCACATGAAAGGTGCTTTGTAAACCTTGTTGCTATTTGTCCTTGATTTTGAAAGAGGACCATGACATCAGGAAGGTGATGCCATCACTTGCAAGTGAATTGGATTTAAGTGAGGGAGTGCTGTGCAAGGTCACCAGCCTTTCTCCCCTAGAGCCATCTGGGTCCAGTGGCCAGATATCAATCAGGATGACTGGAGGTGGCCCCAGATGCAGTGAGAAACCCTTGGGCTTTTTCTTTGTAATCCTTAAAGCACTTCTGGTGTTCTGCACACCATGTCTCAACCTTCAGAGACCAATTAGGGCAGTTAAGAGTTCAGCCGTGTACTCGGACAAAGGATGGACTGAGTAGCAGCTGGCTACTAGGTGCTCATTATTATTTTTTTAATGACATGATGAATTACATGTTGGTTATTTCTCCTGCCTCAAGCCTTGTAGCCACAGCTGGGTTCCACAGCTTCTTGCTGCTGTCAGCTTCTCTATTACTCTGTAGCTTTGCTGCTGTTTTGTTATATATGTGGGTATTTGCATATGTGGATATGTGTGCAGATCTTCAGTTTTGCAGTGCCTAGGGATTTATTTCTATGCCCACGTGACTCCTAAGAAAGTAGAGACAAGACCCACCTCTCCTCTTGACTGAGGCTCCCAACCAGGGACATGATAAAGAGCTATTTCATATTAGGGCAATTAATTCAGGATCTAGTGTTTCCTTGGAAACAGACCAGTCACCATGGCAACTGGTGATTGGGATCAGCTGACGGCTGCCTTCATGGGCACTGAATACTTGCTCCGCAGTGACTCAGTCTGAAGGGCAAGTCTCCTGCCTAGAGACTGATTGAAAAAAAGAAAGAAAGAAAAGGAAAATAAAACCAATCATATGGTACAATGTAGAGTGTATGCAGACTTAAGAGTTGGAAGAAACACATGGTTGAAATCCCTTTTCAGACAATAGATTTTTGACTAGGGAAAATCCCCTCCCCCTCAGATCTTCAATTTCCTCACCTGTCAGATAAGAATAATTACATCTCCATGGAAGGTGTGAGAATCAACTGACAATGCATGTGCCCTGTAGGCCTGGTGCTCATTTCCCAATCCCCATTCACCCTGGCAGGCCAAGCCCCTAGATGGCACCTGCTACATCCCTTCTCATGGTTTAGAGGTAGGCCTGAGGGGATGGACTCCCAACGGTGTTTTCCCCATAATGCTCAGCTGGAATTATTTAGTCCACTAGACTTAATTATCTTTCAGAAAAGAGTATTTACTGAAGTTGTAGAATTGATACTAAAACCTTTTTCCCCAAAATATGTGACAGAAATACTTTATGCCCAGCACATATGGAGTCCTGGAAAAAGGAGGCTCAAGCTTTCTTAAAGATAATTTCTTATAGTTAATACTGAAGTGGTGAAGTATATCAGTGCATTGAGTACATAGTCCTTGACTTTGTCTGCTATTTATGCAGGGATGATGGCAAGACAGTGGCCTCACTGGCTGTGTGGATCTGAGGGCAAGCATGGACTGATCTGGGGTTGCCTAGATAAAATGGACTGTGTGAATTTCTACTTACTTAATAAGGGATGTGGGGGTCTGGGGAGGTGAAATCTCCCAGAATGGTCAGTAGTTAGAGTGTGCAGCTGTGTGCCCGCCATCCCTACCACATCCTCATCTCTATTGCAGGCTGGTCATTTCCTCCTGAATCTCTGTTATTCAATCCCGATAATGAGGGTCTTTGACCTGCTTTACCCTGTAGCAGTCTTTTGAGGCTCAAATGAGGCATGTGAAATGTGCTTTGCAATCCTTCTGGCACTTCTGCTGTTTTGCAAAGGATACCTTAAACTTTGGTGACTACCATGGGAAATTGAAAAGTTGAGTCACAGACCAAGCCCAGACTTATTGGCAGCTGAGTAGGGAGTGATGTTGTGTTTTCACTGGAATGATGAATGGTTTGTTGGTTCTTTCTTCTGCTTCAGGTCCTATAGCCACAGCTGGCTTATACAACTTTTCATCCATCATGGACTGCCGTTGGCTTCCCCATTCATCTCTCTCTGGCTCTGCCAGTATCTTGCTCAGAGGCATTTGTGTATATCTATAAGTGTCCATATCTCCTAAGCTTTTGCAGCACCTAGGGATCTAAGTCTATACCCACTTAGATGTATTCACTACTGTGTTCTGAACAGCCTTCTCTTGGCTGAGGGGTCAAAATGGGGGCCCAGTAAGGAGTTAGTTAGCACAAGCCCCAGGGACTGAAGACTTAGGGTTAGTTGGAAACAGACCAGTCACCATGGCAGTGAGTCATTGGGATCAGCTAATGCTGACTCTGCTTTTCCTCCTTCTTGAATAAAGAATCCAGGAGGGACACAGTAATCTTTAATGGATTCCTTCCATTCCCCTCCCCTACCAGTCTCCATGTTCCCAGCAGGGGTGGACAAAGACTTGTGAATTACTAAGGGTAATATTGAAATCTCCTATGCAGAGACTTTGCCAGCATGCCTTCTTCCCCCCACACCCTCCCACCTTCCATAAGTAGTAGACACAGATTATGCTCCATTATTTTATTTTCAGCCAACAATTATTTTTTTAAAGAAATTATTTATTTTAATAGTAATTTTTTTTAAATTTTGGGTTTTGAAGTTCTCACTCCTTCCAATCCCTATCTATCCCATTGAGAAGGTAGGCAATATACCTATTGTACATGTGGAGTAATGCACAATGCATTTTGATATTAGCCTTGTGTGATCAGTTATTTTAAAAGGAAGGAGAAATGGTACTGAAATTATGCTGTCTTCTGCCTGGGAGCAGCTCTGGCCTGCCACTGCCTTCACTTCCCCATCCCCCTAGTTTGTAAACTTTCTGCCCTGTTAACCCTCACGAAGTCTCAACAATACAAAATTTGGTAGATGCTGTTTCAACCCAGACACAAAGGGAGGAAAGGGCTCAGGGAGCCCTGCCTCCAGAGTCAAAACCAGAGCCATTTCCCCTACTACATCACTGAGTGAGCGGAGTTTACAGGTCAGTAACAGAGAGGTTTGACTGTGGGGGAGTGGACATTTCCTATGACCACCAAATTAACATGTGTGAAGTTGCCTATTCTGCCCAATCAACTATAAGCCTTATATGTACAAGGTTTCTTGTTGTCAGGATCCCTCTAGTTTCAAAGAACTGAATTTCTCAGGAAATGAATAGTTCTTCAGTAGGTTCACGTTACATTTGCTTGAAGGGTTTATTTCAATTAGACCTACCTGGGTGTAAATAGCAATATTGCTGTCAGTAGTAGTAGTAGTAGTAGTAGCAGCAGCAGCAGCAGCAGCAGCAGCAGCAGCAGTAGTAGTAGTAGTAGTAGTAGTAGTAGTAGTAGTAGTAGTAGTAGTAATAGTAGTAGTAGGAATCATCATCATGCTCATCACTATCTCTGTAATAGAGGTAAGTAGCACCAACTCCAATGATAATAGTAAGAGCTCTCATTTATAGTGTTTTAGGATTTCGAAAGCCTTTACATAAATTTGCTCATTTGATTCTTAGGGCAACTACCTTATAAAAGTGATATCATTATCCTCATTTTACAGATGAAGAAACTGAGGTAGAAAGTGTTCAGGTGATTTTCCCAAGGTCACACAGCAAGGGAGTACCTAAGGCAGACCTCCACCTCAGGTCTTCCTGCCTCTAAGTCCTGTGCTCTAGTCACTGTGCATCTGAGGTAGGGCTTCTTTCTGGAAACTTGGACATACCCAGGGAGTTTATTATTAGTTCATCTCTCTTACATGTGGCTGTTCCAAATTAGATTCTTGACAGCTCTTCCCCCCTCTCTGCCCCTCTTTGTTCCTTAGCCCTCACTGCAGCAGAGTTGTGTGTCCTGTCTCCCTAAGGGGATCAAACAGACAAGGCTTTGGTTACGCATAGACATTCTTTGTTTGCAACTGGATATAGAGCACATGAAAAAATGGTTCAAATCAACTCTGACTGCTCTGGCAATAGCCAGGTACTCTTAGATGATTCCATGGTTTGGGATATTTTGGGTTTGAATATTAGTGGTTGTTTTCCTAATTTTGAACCATCATTGAATCCCAGGTATACATTCTACTTAATAATAATGAACAATTTGTATTTTTTTGATAAATCACTGTAACCTGTTAGGATTTAAAAAAACAAAACCAATTTTGGAGACAGCATTCATTCATGATATTGGCCTATCATTTTTTTCCAAGTTGTATCTTTCACTGGTTAAGGTACTAGGACTATATTTGTGTCAAAAGGATTTTGGTAGGTTCTTTCTCAATTTTTGAGAATATTTTGTAAAGGATGAGTACTAAATGATTTTTGGAAGTCTGACAGTTTCTCCTGTAAATCTGTCAAGTACAGTAATTTTTTGGAATTCTTTGGAGACAGACCTATTTCCTTTTCTGAGATAGGGTTACTTAAGTTTTATCTTTGCTCTGATATGTTCTGATTTTCTTTTTATTTCTTCTGGTTTTTCTGTGATTTTTGCCTTATTCTTTAGATATTTATTGGATTTTTTTACTCTTCTCTTTTTAATAGTTAGCTAAGGGTTTCAAAAAAGACCCCTACCTTTTAGATTTTTCTCTTATGATTTTTCCAATTATGTATTTAAAATCTGATTTTTAATATCTCCTCTTTTGGCCTTATTTTTGGTTCTTTATCATCCAATTTTACATGCATATTCAGTTTATTAAAACATATTTTGATAATGTAAAATTGAAAGGACAAAATCTCCCCCCAGGACCGCCTTAGGAGCACTCCAGAAATTTTGGGGTGCTTTTTCATTATCACTTTCTTTTACATCATTATTCAGTGTTTCTATGATTTTGTTCTTTAACTTAATCCTTATTTAAGATTTCATTGTTAAGTTTCCATTTGGGTCTACATCTTTTGTTTGTGGTCTCCGAATTTCCATGTGGTGCAGACAGATAGATAGATAGATAGACCGATAGATAGATACATAGATACATAGATAGATACAGAGATATATTTTTCCCCTTTGGCTGTCCTATTTAGAACATGTCATAAGTCTTGTAACTTTAATTTCTTTGGAAATTTGTTCAATTCCATATTTTCCCCTTTGGTTATCTTTATCTTAGACATCCAAAACTCATGGAAGGATATTGAAGTTCACTTTCAATATCATATTATTGTCTATGTCTTCTTTAATCACAAGTAATATTTCCTATGTGAATTTGGAAGAGAAGTCACGTGGAACATACATTTATTCCAGATATTCGTTTGTTGTCTATGGCTACTTTCAGCATGAAATATTATAGTTATTCTTTTTTGTATTTTCAATATTTCTTTTTGCTTTTTCTGGTGGCATTCTCTTACTCATTGTGGATTGATTTGATTCATAGCATATTTTTTCCACGTCCAAGTTTTATCTTGTGTGCGTGTCTTCTTTAATGTGTTCCTTGTAAGCAAAAAAGCTTTTTATTTACTTACCCAGTCACTTTTTAATTTTATGAGATTTTTTTGTCCATTCACATTTTGAATCAAAGTTTTATATTTCCCTCCATTTAACTCTAAAATTGTTTTTTTCAAGTTATACTTTCCTTCTTTTTCTGCTTTAAACATAGTATTATATTCCTAAAGTTATTTTACCTTAATGCTTTTACAGTTATCCTGCTCCCACTGCCTCTCTTTCCCTTGCCTCTTTTTGAGCCGATGTACATTACATTTTTATTTTTTCTCAATTGCATGTAAAATATTTCAAATTAATTTAAAAAATTTTTGAATTTCATGTTCTCTCCCTTCTTCGCCCACCTCCTTGAGAATGTAAGTAATTTGACTTCAGGAGAGTGCATCATTGGCAGCTGTGGTTGTTTCTAGACTTCTCAATCCATAAATTCCAAAGAGAAAGTAAAAGGTCAGTGGGGACTTCTGTTGGAACTGGGTGACTGAAGAGTGTGGTCTGGCCCCTGCCCTTGCCCCCTACCCACAAGAAGTGGTGGTGGCATGGCTGCTTCTGGAGCTCCTGGCCTACAAATTGTAGGGGGATCAAGCAACCATTCAGAGGGTAATTGCACTTGCTTTGACCTGCTTGGATCTGGAATGCAGTCTTGGGTGGTGGTCCTGGGGTGTGTGGCAGTGTGGCAAAGCTTGGGGTTTCTCTAGAGAGGGCACCCTCCTCAGATTTCTGACAACATTTGCAAAAACCCCAAAACTAATGGGACAGGGAAATATTTGGGCCAAAAAAGACATTGGAAAGCAGTAGCCTATAACCCATGTCCTAGAACAATTTTTGAAAGAACTGCATAGGTAGAAGTAGTCAATATGCTGAACGTAAGGCAGTACATCACGCCATCAAAATAGAACAAGGAGGAGAGTGTCGCATATTCATTGAATCATGGGAGGTAGCTAATGGTTAGCTACATGTGGAAGAATCAAAATTGGGAAATTCATGGCAAACAAGTCTGGGGCAAATAATTATGGGAAGATATCTGAAACATGTCTTTGGTTACTGATGTGTCAGTTTTTCATGTAGATGCTCACATGGCCCTCACAACGCCAGAATATGAACTCAATGCTCATGCTGATCAACTAGCAAAGATTGCTACTGAACATATTGTCCCTACTTTGACAACAACTGATGATCTTGTATTAGCAAAATGGGTCCACCAAAGGACAAGCCATTTAGGGGTCCAGGCCACACACCGGTGGGCACAAGATCAAGGTATTTGTATGTCTCATTCACTGTTAAAACAGATAGCAGAATAATGTCATATGTGTCAGTTGGGAAAGGAGCAAACTGTTCTTCGGGTAGTAACTAGAGAAATAGCAAAAGGAAAGGTCCCAGCCAAAATCTGGCAAATAGATTATATTGGTCCACTACCACAAGATAAAGGATGCAGATTTATATGTACTTGTGTTGACACCTATTCAAGTGTACTAGTGGCTTGTCCTTATAAGAATGAAACCCAGAAAAACACCTGTAAAACTCTAGATCTCACAAGTCTGTATTATGGAACCCCAATGCAGATTCAAAGTGACAATGGGTCACATTTCAAAGGTAATGAAATGAAGAGGTATTGTATATGAAACAATATAAAATGAATACATCATATTCCATATTATCCACAAGCATTTGGGTTAATTGAAAGAATTAATGGGTTATTGAAAGAATAGTTAAGGAAGTTAAGTTCCAATAATTTGTATCAACATTGGAAGGATAATTTGTTCATGGCTTTATGTAATTTGAATAATAGGCCACTGGGAGGAAGTGTACCTCTATCCAGAATGATGACCCCCAAACCTGCAAATTATAAAACAGACACATAAGATCCCAAATATTGAGTATTAGACTTTGAGGCCAGCTGTCCAAGCAACATATCCAGGAGCACTTGGTTCAGTGGGGTATGATTTACATTGTTTAGAGGACTTAGGGTTGGACAGGAAAAAAAATAAAAAAATCTCTGCTGGAATATGCATAAGAATCACTAAAAATCATTTTGGAGAGATTTTTGCCCAAATCAGGATTAGCAGCTCAAGGAATACATGTACTGGCTGGAGTAATAGATTCTAATTATCAAGGAGAAATTGTTGTGACATTCCATAATTTAGGTGAAGAGCCCATATAGATTTGTAAAAATGATGGGATAATTCAAGTGATTATCATTCCTTGTAAAACAACTCCACTTGTAAAAGCTGACCCTCCTTCCAAAATAACTAATAGAGGAACTGAAGGATTTGGTTCTACTGATAGAATAAAATTGGGAGCTAAAGTATAGGTAAAACAGAAGCCAGATGATGTTCCAAAGGCTGCAAAGATTATAGCACATGGGAGGGATAACGCTAACTATTGTTTATTCCAGAGAAGATGATTACAAAATTGTACATTTAATTCATATATTCTACCACAAGTGAGGCTACAATAGTGGGCTCATGGACTCCAGTAGCATGGCTGATCCTATATCTACCTTATTTCTGGTTATTGTCTTCTTGTTTCTTCTTGGCTTTTTGTCTGTTCACCTTGTTTACTAGATTTGTTTCTGCAGGCTTGATCCCTTCCACCTGTAGATTAAGTGGGAAGTCAACCCCTGTCCACAACTGTGATGTGTCACCCCTGGACCTGGCATCAAGCACATTCCAAATGCTGGCTAAAGAACTGACCTCTCAAATGTGACCCCTTGGGACAGGGGCAGCTCTCCATCCAATTTCAGCAGCAAGTAGCCATGGAACAAAAGACCTATGTCCCTTACTCCCATTTGTTCAGGAGAGAATGATGGGGAGCTTGTGCTCAAGCCCCACCCTAAAATATTGTTTTCTGTGTTTATCATGTGCTATCTTTGTAATATTTGTTGTAAAATTCTTTTGATAACAGTTACTCCTAAAGCTCCTATTAACTTATGTAATGAAATGCATTTTTGCCAAGTAAGGACATAAAAGATCTTGGGGTCAAATGTAATGGTAATGAGATTTGAAGATCTTCCATGTCCCTTGAACTTGCTGATGTAGCAGGAAGGGGTGTGGCAGGAAAGAGTCAGAGCTGAGTAGAAGCCTAGCTGGAGCCAGAAGAGTGACTGGAAGTAGTGGAGGTAGCACCATGAACTCCTTTTTTTTGCCACACAGAACTTCTCCTAACGACTCCTGCTGAGGGCTGCTGGGGACAGGAACTGCAGGGGGCCAGAGCTACTGGGAGTAAGCTGTGTGGAGGCTGAGCAGTTACTGGAGCGAGGACAGGAGGCTCTTTGCCTGAGGTAGCCTGATCTGTTTTGAAGGCTTGATAATGTTGGTATTTACTGCATTAACTACATGTGCCAACTCTGTGGCTATTGTGATAGCTCTGACTTTCTGGTTTTGGACTCATTTTTCTGGTATTTGAATAGATGTTCTAGTTATGTCCCCCATGTAGAGAGCCTGTTGAATTTTGTGATTAATAACCATATCAGCATATTTATAGTTATCGTAGACATTGTGAATATTGCATTGTTGATACAGAAGGGGATAAGAGGGGAGATGATAGAAGGGAGGGTGGTTTGGGGGGAGGGTACTTAGAAGCATATACTCTTGAAAATGGAAAAGGTCAAACTAGAAAAAAGAATAAGTGGGGGGATGGATAGGATGGAGAGAAATATAGTTAGTCTTTCACAATATATCTACTATGGAAACATTTTGCATAATTACACATGTACAATCTGTATTGAATTGCTTATCCTCCCAGTGGTTGTAGGTGAGGAGGAAAGAAGGGAAAGAATCTGGTAATCAGTTTTAAAAACAGATATTCAAAAAATTGTGTTTTTTAAATTGTAATAGTATTTGTAAAATAAATCACTAAATACTATCTTATTAATATGCACCTATGAGTCTTTATGTTTGGAATTTTGGGTGGGTATAGTAATAAATTACCTGACTTATAAGTTTAAAAAATGTTTTTTTACATGTGATTGGGAAATAAGATATACAGGCACTGGGGTATAGAAATTCATCTTGCCCTACTAGAAAGTTACAGGGGACGGGGGCAGAGCCAAGATGGCGGCATAGAAGCAGCAAAGCACTGCAGCTCCCACACAACCACCCTAAAAAATCATAAAATGGGACTCTAAACAGATTTTCAAGCTCCAAAACTCTCTAAAATACAGAAAACACATCTGATGCTGCAGGCAGCTCAGCAGGTAAGGCTCTGCATGGCAGTCTGGGAGCCGTGGATGGCCCAGCCTGAAACCCAGCCAGCCAGACCCCAGGGAATCGGGCAGAGCCGAGTCTATAGGAGAGCAGATGAGTTGTACTGGAGTCACAGTTACCACATTTATCAGGCCAGAAGAAAAAAAGGCTCAGAAAAAGGTCAGTGGATTTTGCTAAATTTGGGGGAGAAGAGCAGTCCAGCCAAACTGCTCCCAGGGCAAGGAAGCAGCGGGAGGTGGTTGTGGCAGCAGGAATGGCTGAGAGCAGCAGCGGCCTCCACTGGGCTGCTTCAGAGCCCTTGTCCAGGAGATAGCAGGGGGGGGGTGGGATGATTGATCAGGGCCAAGGGCTCTTGTGTTGGGTGGCCTGGATCTGGATCGTAGTCTTGAGTGGTGGTCCTGGGGTGCGCTTTCAGTGAGCCAAAGCTGGAGGGGGGCTGCAGCTCCCCACTAATAGCTCCGGCAGTTGTGAAGGCCCCAGCAATTTGGGTTTTCCCCCTCCAGGAAGCAGGATTCCACAAAGCTAAAAAAGCAAGCAATTAATAGACTGGCCAACATGAGGAAAAGGAAGCAAAGTAAGAACAGCAATAAAACACTAGAATCCTTTTTTTGGACAAAAAGGATCAAAGCATGGAGTGGGAGAAAAACAACACAGTCAGAACTCCGTCACCAAATGCTTCCAAGACACTGGAAGAATGCCTACTAGCTATGGATCAACTTAGAAAGGACTTTGAAAACCAAATAAGAGAAGTGGAGGAAAAATTGGAAAGAGAAATGAGAACGATTTGAAGAAGTCATGAACACAGAGTCAACAACATGACTGAAGAAAACAATACCTTAAAGAGCAAATTAACTCGGATGGTAAAGGAGGCCCAGAAAGCCAATGAGGAGAAAAATG